>JARVGP010000192.1:0-67500 GCA_029876185.1 Mansonella ozzardi
CAAATATTCATTTTTTTAGGATCGAAGTAAAATAATGTCTTTTTTTCATTTATGTGTAATATGAAGAACGTTTCATTTATGTGTAATATGAAGAACAAAAGTGATAAGCAAGAGATAACATTCGCAAATTTTCCAATTTATGGTTGATTTTTTTGAAAAAAAAAAAAAAAAAAACACAGATGCTTACACGGATCCTGCTTCTCATTAAAGCTTTGGAAAGCAAATTACCTCTTAAACTCACTCATTCTTTTAAACATAATTTAAATGTTCGAAAAAAAACAAAGTATTTATAATCGTCGATTTGCAAAGGTTTTTTTGCATTCAAAGTAAATAAATAGTAATCGAACAATGAGATTGTCCAAGGAATGAACACTGATTTAAAAAGAAAACACAAATTAAAAAGAAACGTAATGTTGACCTTTCAGGATGCTCCACGGGATTCAATTTAATGCTATCATATCTGTGTTGTTATATTTCAACACCATTCATTCAAAAATGTCATTGATATTCTGCTGATATTTCTGTGCTTTTTTGCTTTGCCTTAATTATGGCAAAATTTTTTTATTGATTGTCACTTTGTTAATATCCTGCCAAGCACGACATTTTAGGATGCTGATGAAAATGTGATGTAATTATTTTAATGAGCACATGTTAAAATCAGCATTGAAACTAACAAAGCCATTCACTCATTTATTTTGAAAACAACGAAATTCTATGACCTATTTCTTCATTTTAACGTTAAAATGATAGATAATGTGCCATGAAAATGTTGTAAGCATTGAATAAACTTGCCGCTTATAGGACTGTCTTGTGATTGCTTCTAATAAACCTATCTTCTAATGGCATAATTCGATTCCCAATTGGAATGATAAGATCAATAAAGATAGATGATCATTTTTCATAGAATAATGCATTGGATCTAAATTTTAGCCTTTTTCAATATGATCTTTCACTGAATAATTCAAAGGATTCAGTTGAAGAAATTGTTGAACTTTAAGGACCATGAGCTTACAGGCAATAAGGAAATTTGGAATATTATGATTGTAACTGAGTTGAGATTGAAAAATGATGAAATGATGAAACAGTAAATTGGATTGGCCTTTTAATAACAATAATTTTAGCAATGATTGATTGTAAGTGGATCTAGGGATTGTGAGAAAAAAAGTTATTTGCAATGATCTATTTAGGGTTATTGCTTTTGGGAATTGGCCACAAATCTGTGATTGATGATATCTATTCCAATATATGCTATTTTTTTAGCACACTGAGTAAATGAAGTTTGAAATTAATAGACAAATGATTTCAATTGCAATTATCATCCAAATGTTATCAGTTTATATTTCTCACTATTGCATGTTGCAGAAACATCATATAAATGTAAATGAGTGGACAATTCATATTTCTCACTGTTGCATGTTGCAGAAACATCATATAAATGTAAATGAGTGGACAATAGTAAGCCGATTTTTTCCAAAGTATTAAAATTGCATTTTACAAAATTTTTCTGTTGACCAATAGCTATTACAGCTATTTTTGAACATTGACAATGTAAAGGCTGATACTATGGCATTTATAAATATTTTAGTATCCCTTTAAGTTCCAAAATTTGTGTTTCTTTTTCCAGAAAAGGAAATTACTGCATTCGCTTATGGTGAAATCAGTAATAAAGTGTCCATGTGTCATTATGTTACCTCGGAAGGGACAGGCACACGATATCGGCAATAATATGCATATTTCAAAGGCATAATTAATCGGTAGTGTAGTGAAAGAAGTGCAAAACACTTCACGCTTATACTATGATACAATTTCTTAGTAGTCCACTTAATACAGGATGGACAATAGAGTAGAGGACAAATACATTCATCATCCACATGTCCTTGCATTGTGCCTTGGATTGGAGGTACGGTCTTGGTAATTTGCCTGTTACTGGTGGTACCAGTTTGCAATGCATCAATCGCAAACTGACTTATTCAAATTAGCATATCAATTTTTTGAAATTTGATATGAAAATACCAAATTGATAAAAGATAAACGACAACCGCAAAATGAGTCATGCTTTTAGATTGCACTTTCTAAAATTCTTAATTAGTGTTTCAGATTAGATGTTGTTTAGTAGAAAAAATCCGTGGGATAGAGAGCAGCGAAGCAATTTTGTTTCCTGTCTTAGAAATCTAAAATTCCTGCTTAAGTGCTTAAGCAACGTATTATAAATCTCCTAGAATATGATTTTAAAAAACGATCTCCGCGATTGCAGAAAGAGAAAAAACCTTTCTTTACCTATCATTAATTGTTGATCTCACAAAACAATAATCCGAGAGACCTTCACTTTTAGCAAATTTTATGTTTTTGTTATTATTGATCGAAAATTTCACGGTCAATAGTTTGTTGATATTTTTCTAAAGACTTTGGATCTTTGAACAATTATAACAATGGTGACAAGTGTGTATTGCTTGCAGAAAAATGAATAAAAACATAATAATTATGGCTTACTATAGTCTTGGTAACATCAGACTCATTGATTAAGAGCAAACTGTCAATTTACGGATTAACAAGTAATGATAGTTTGTCAATTTATTCTTCAAGAAAAAAACGGATGAAAACACGTGCATCAGTAATCAGTAATCCGTAAATTAGTATAAAACAACAAATAGTGGTAGTACTTAGATTTGGTATGATGAACTAGCTCACTATTGAACTTTGAACTTTTCTTCATGCAAATAACGTATTTCATTATGACGGAAGTTCTAACAATTTTGATATACAAAATTTCAACACTATTAAAATGAAAAAGAAATTGACAAATAACTATTTCCAAGCATTTGAATATTAAAATATATATACAGGATCGTCATACAAACTTACATTTTAATTCATTTACTCATAGCCATTGAACGTTTAGCCAGAAAATTAATACTGCTCTTTCCATTAATTAAAAAAGTTCTCATTTATTATTATGAATTTTTGTTCAAATCTTTGTTTTTTTTTAAATTGTATCCTTTGGTCGGCATACTTAAAACACAATCATTCTTTTCATTTAAATCAATGAAATTTATTAACTTGGTATTTTCTTTAAATGCAACAATAAAAAATTTGCTTCTGACCTAAAATTAATTCACCGTTTCCGTAATATACTCGGTTCTCTTGCACAGATTGGATAAAAAAAAGTAGCCAAACAAACAATTTTCTGGTAAATTTTTAGAAATTTACTTGAATTACTTAAACAATGCATGAAGCGATATAATCCCTAGCAGAAAATAAAAAAAATTTGTCCGTTCCGATTTTTAATGTGTTACTGATTGGCCATTATAACTTCGCTTGGCTTCATTTCATGCTCTTTCATTTCGCCGAACTTTATTTGAAGATACGATCAGTAGCATTCTCTTGCAGTTTATTAGCACCGCGGGAGATAGGGACGATGTTCGTTTAGCGCATCTCTCTGATAAATCCATTTCCAAACTGTCCCTACAATAACAATCGCACTCGTTATTGTTATCTATCCATTACATCTAATTCAGGTAACTTTTCGTCTTATCTCTTTTTCAGTGGCACTTGTTCAGAATTAACAACATATTAACTTTACTTCCAACACCATTATCTATAAGTTGAGAAATTATGATCGATGACTTTCGAGAAATTCATGGCGAAAACTTTTGTTGAAGGCTTAATCTAGAAATAGTGGGTTTAAAATACATAAGTAAGTGAGATTGAATACTGATAATTTTAGAAATTTAAGAAAACATGAAACAACTTTTTTGATGATTTACAAAAATTTCGAATCATGCCAGTTGAATAATGATTAAACAAAACCTTTGATTTGATATTATGTAGCCTTTTGACTATAAGAAAAAATATGAAATTATCGATAAAGACATGGAAGGCTTGCAGAATTTGACCTAAGTTAAAATAGAAAAAAATCTGGGATAACAAGTGTAGCTTTTATTCCTTGCGAATACATCATCAAATTTATGATATTCAAAGAAAAACTAATTCAATTACTGCTTCATTTTGGCTTATTATTATTTCAAAAATATCAATGTATTATAATAATATCCCTGTGAATGCTAAAAAGTAAATATTCATCGAAATCAATTCTGACCACTTTTTCCAATGGATTATAAAAAGGAACGATTTCAATTGCAGCTGTTGTATTTCTCTATATAATGCGGTAACTGGACACAATAATGGGTTTAGGATAAGGAGAGTAGAAAATAAGACAATGATCACAAGCGTAAAGAAACATTACACACCGCGCTTTCCTAACTAATCATTTCAAAAGGTAAGCCGAGCATTTTCTCATGGTCACTTCATAGCGACTATTTTAATAGTGATTTCAATTTCAACCGTTTAATTATCAGAAAATTGAAACTGACAAATGCATAATAATCACATAAAGATTGACTCGATTGATTAATGCATTCAGTGCTTGTCACTCACAGTCACATTGCTTTATTTGTTATAAGTCAATTATTAATTATAGATTATTATGACTGCTTGAGATTATTGGATTGATGTTAATTTAACCGGGTATGATGTATTAGATAGTTACAGCTCGAATGGTCTTTGAGATATTTATGATCAATTTCATCCAGTGATTTAATCACTATTATAATGGCCACTCACTTCAAATGAAATAGCTTTTGTACCAATCCTTTTGTACTAAGCCATTATTATAAAATATTGGCATCTTGAAGTATGAATATTTAGCAATTTCATATCTATTAAGAACAATAATCCAATTATTAAATTTTATATGATTTAATTTACTAAAGTACTTTACATGAATTAAGTACACAATTAAACTTTTTAAATATTCAGAAAAAAGTATTCGCATATTCAAAAAGCATCTGAATTTTCAATAAGAAAGAAATGAATGTTTGAAAACTTGAAGAATTACCCTATCACTTGACTAGGACTTTTATTCACTTGGAAATTAATCTTTCATTCTAACTTCATTCCCAAATTTCCTGCAGAAAATATCCATCTGTTCAAATTTTCTCTTGTATCTATTTATCTCAGAAAAAACAGAAATAGATAACATCTGTAAATCATCAAAGATCATTTCCTTGCTTGTATATTACAAATTATTGTTTACAAATTTTTTAAATTTTTCTCAAATCATTCCTAGCAGTGAAATTTAAAAAGATTAATTTTGAAACGATGAAAAACAAAATTCATTGTTCGATAATGAAATTTATTGCGCCAATTCTTTTCACAATTAGTAATCATATTTGCATCACTTGCTTGCTCTGTTTCGGTATCAGTCAATTTCAAAGGTAACTTCTCTGTTTCGGTATCAGTCAATTTCAAAGGTAACTTCTCCTTCTGATGTTTATTTTTCCTGCATATTTTCTCTATGCAGTAAGGGTCAACAGCAGTTCAATACCTTGCACATACAGCATTTTTGATGCCTTAATTTGCATAGCACACACTACCTGCAATTTTTTGATCGATTTATTTGCTAAGAGATGAATGAAGGTGCAAAAATCTTTAGTAATTGAAACAATGGACATTCAAGACTAATAATAATCAGCTCACTGATAAGTGACTGATAATAGATTGCTAAATCTAGTTATGCAATCAATCGATTGATATGATTGATCTTTCCAAAAAAATACACAATGAAAACTTCGGATTAAAATAATTAGTCGATTACGAATATAATCGGAAATGATTAATTATTGTTTAAAAAAGTTCAGTTTACAGATTTCATCAAAGGATTTTCATAGATTAAAAAGACATATCATTCAAGAAAAAAAAAATTTGATATGAAAGTAAAATGCTAAGATCAATTGGATTTAAATAAAGTTTATTGCTCATGTATTGATAACATGCATTGTATAAAAAACTAAATATTCACTAGTCATGAGATTATTATTTCAACAATAATTTAGAATCAAACATATCTTTTTAGATTATACTTTCTGATATTTTAGTTTTGCATCTGAAATAATTGATAATTTATTTTTACACATATCATTTAAATGCTATTACAAATACTGTACATTTGCCATATTCTGCCTTTCAAACATTGCTGAATCCTCTCAACATTTAAGGCTCTTAGATTAAGGCATTTGCCATGGATAGCAGGTGATGTATGCATATATATTCACTTCATTTTTATGAGAGCATTTGCGCAAATAGATCCAATCTCCATGGTTTCACAGAACCATCATAGCCATTGCTATTGTGGTCATTTTTATGTCCCATCGTTACGCTTACCAATTAATGTTCCTTCGTTATGAATCCTTGTTAATCTAAAGTGGTGAGTTTGCTATTTCTTGCTGACATTACATATTAGGCTTCATAAAACAACACATTCTCTTTGCTCTCTCTCTCTTTGTCATACAAGAATGAATATTCCAATAATGATAATCAAATTATCGGAAATAATTGGCCATCAAATGAGACGAAACTCTCTTTATTATATAATTAGACATTAATAAATTAAGTTAGAAGTTCATTCAATAATACTAAAAAATCAAAAAATTTAAAAGAAGTATAATTAGTTAGTGCAAATAATTGCTAACACAAGTTCATGATGTTCATCTTGTAATGAATTTAGTGTTCCGACGGTCTCCAATGCTGCCTGAAACTTTCTAGTGCTGAGCAAGTTTGCCTATATTTGATAAATATTGATATAATCAAACTACTGATTGATCATATCGTTAATTCATGCATTTTTATAAATCAGTAAAAAATTACAAATTGTTCTGTAATTCTAGCAAAGAAAAATATATCACATGGATTCATATTGTTTTCATTACAGCTGTCGTTATTTTGAAGGGATTTGGGATGGTGGAAAAAAAAGCCATTTTAAATTGTTGGAAAAATAATTTGTTTCCAGTTAATACCTAAAAACTCCCAGTAATCTTCTCCGAAAAAAAAACTCCGAAAGAATTGTATGAATGAGTTAAGAGGGAAGGTATCAAACTGCACCTGCTTCCTTGATATCCGTTGCTTAACATCTCTTCAACCAATTCATCCGTGATATCCCTTATTTTTTTTTATTAATAATATCATTTCTGACTATTCACACATGCATTAACAAATACCACTTAAGCACCACTTAATTTGGGATCTCTTTTTTATACACTCAAATTTACTGGTATGATAGATATAGAAGTGAAAGAATTTTAGTCATTCTATGTTAACTCGGTTAATTCAGCTACTATTTGTAATTGTTTAATAATTGATCGATCTTTTATTTTCACTTCCTTAAAAGAAAGAAAAACCCATTGAAATTGTATAGTGAACAGAAATGACAGAAATTTAATTTTAAAGAAATTTTAAGAATTCTACAATCATTATTTCAATCCTAATTTAAGAACTCTTCATTCCAGGAAAGCAAATGCAAACATTGTGGAATTGTAGAATAGATGGATGAAGAAGTATAATTGTAACCAAAATATCTATCCTTGTTGGGAGCAGTCTTGAGCGCATGGGAATTGTACAATCAGTTTAAACGAAATATGAGCTATGACGCCAGGAGGTCTCTTACCGCTTATCCCTAAATTACGCTCGATTTCTTCCTGCCCATATGGTACTAATGATAAAATCATCGAAGCATTGAATGACAAGTGTTGAATAATAATTTCTTTTACTTTATTGATATCTGTTCAATAAAAATTAAAATTATGAGAAATTATAACTCGGAATCCTTATAAAAAGAATCACTTGTTAAAAAATAACATTTTCGTAGAATTTTAATTTACATTATTACAGAAAATTTACGTTATTTTCAGTAAATTTACGTTAATTTACATTATTTCAGCTTTATAACTTTTTCTTAACATTTTTTTTCACTATATTTCAATAAATGTCTTATCCATAACGATCCGTGTTAAAAGTTTCATTAAAATTGTATTTCATGACATTAACTGATGATCGATGGATCGTTGTTGAATACAATTGATCTCTGGATAGTTTATTTTAATTCAATTGTTGTTTTTTGAAGGATACTTCGTTTTGGAGGGTTAACAACAGCTCGATAATGAGGCCAACTATTATTATAACACACTCACATGCGAAGGCACTATAACGCAGCATGTGGTAAAGGTAAAGGTTCGAATGGCGTTAGTGCCCATTGTTGCCAGTCATCAAAATTCATTTCAATTCAATTTCAATCATTTCAAAATTTTTTTATAATGAAACTTTTTGCTAATATGAATGCATCTCAGATTCAAGCACAGTATTTCAGCTCATAAATTATTTATGCGATAATGTTGTTGCAATTTTCAAAAGCAGTTTAATTGCTTCCATCTTTGAAATTCAAATTTAAAGAGGTCGAGCTAGTACTGACACAATTCTATACGAATATATATTGGAAAGTGTTAAACATCAATTTCGTGGTTTTTTATTAGAATGATAAATATTGTTTCAGATTTTTCAGCATTTCTTATATTCTGAAGAAATAGAAAAAGAAGATTTTCTAAGTTAATAAGACAATACGCTCTGACTTCAATGAAATATTATTACCATAAATAGTTAACGAAAAGTCATTAAATACTTATAATGTTAAAGTCGAAATAAAGTGATTTGAAAAGCAATTCATTAATTTAAAAATTATTGAAAGTTTTAATTAGAATACAAGCAGTTCGTGCATCATTTAAATGTAGAACATATTAGGCATGAGAAGAAAAACAATTTATGCTAAGTTATAATTAGTAAGTTGCGTCATTACCGTTTCTCTCCCTTCACAATACGTTCCATAAAATTGTTTCTTCCCTACTGTCTGTTCTATCTAAATTTGCATCAAAATTTGAATAATTATAGATATAAAAAGCATTTATTGCAGTTTTACGTGAAATGGCTGTGCATTACGCAATTTAGTATTGCAAAAATGAATGCAAGCATCTGCAGTGTTTTTCATTAATTTATTAATTAACTACTGCACTTAGCACTTGAGGGATAAAAGATTTCTACAACAAGGACAAGGTGTCGTAATAGAAAATAAACAATTTCAATTTGAAAATAAACTATTAATAGAACAATAAGTTTTTGATATGTATCGAAATACTATCATATTGAATCAGTAGCTTTCATAAAAAATGTTTAAAAACAATTTATTGATTGATTTTAGGTCTTCAAATGTTTATCTAAAATGAGAATCTGTTTCTTCTCGAGATCAAAATATTTCCAACATAGCGAGAATGTCAAAATGTTGCTTTATGAAGTGTGATTGAAAATAAGATTTGACATAGTGCACACCTGCGATACATACTATTGTCATAATTACAATGTTTATAAGGAGACATGCGCCAAAAATATAGCACGCCAAACACCAAAAATTAGCATAATAATCAGTTGGCTAGTGTAATTTGGTAGTGACTACTGAGCCAAGTTTGCTTTTCGAAAAATTTTGAAATATTTTGAATTTGCATCTTCAAAAATTTTTAAAGGACTTTAATTTCTGCTGCTTAGAAGTTTAACTGAAACGTTATATTACTAAAAAGGAAATATATACCAGAGGATCAACTGATGCAATGCTTTGCAATAAAGATGAAGGAATAAGAAAATAAGCACCAGATAATAGAAATTCAAATAAATTAGTGCGGATAATTTAAAACTTTGCTTAAGTAAATGAATAAATTTTTCAGTTCATTGCTTAATAAAGGTCAAAGTGAACCATTTTTCTCTTTCTTTCTCTCTCTTCTTTGTTTTCGAAGTAAAAATAAAGTTTTCGTCGTGAATTCATAATTCGCCTATTGGGTAAGCAATGAACCATTCTTTAGTTAGCTTAGGTTCTCACTGCCGGACTAATTCATCAAAATTTACATTCAGCCATTCTTGACTGAATATATTGTTAATTTTGCATGATCATTCATGTGTCATCATCGTATTCCAAGAATCCTTCACTTTTTAATTTCTTCAAAAAAATTAGGATTCATATTTCAAATGATCGATCCCTTGAATTTCCTAGTCATCATTTATTTGAGGCATGAGATCAATGAAGTATGATCAGCTAAATATTACATAATTTTTTGCAATTTGGAAATTGAAAGTCTAAAATTTCGTTCTTTCTTTTAACGAATCTAATTGCATCATTTCAATTTCCATTTTTTTCCAGTAAAGTTAAAATTTCGACTTTGGGATGAAAAGAGAGTTTTGCTTCGTTGATAGAATGATAACACCAAAATGCCACTAGAAGCAACCAAATTATAATAGCGTTTAGTTAGATTGATTTTACTTGCACTTTTTTGCTTTTTTCATTTGTTCCAGAACCAGTAGCCATAATGATTGCAATACACAGCTCATTGGGACCGTAGAAACACTGCCTATGCTATGCTTTTCTAAAATGAAGAATTTGAAATTTTGAAAAACTACAAAAGTTCGTTTTTCGACTTTCAAATGTTTGAAAGCTTTTTGTGATTTTTCAATAATGTAATTATAAGAAGAAACATTTCCATTATCTGAAAATGACGTAGATCCGTTATATGTGCTTAATAGCAAAATTTCCGCCAAACTATTTTGATTCATATGACGGGTTTCCTAATGATGGTGATCCATGAATTGCAGTCAGTTAGATTTTTACAAGTGTGTGAAGAAAACTAGTTGTTAAAAAAATTTATTCTTTTAAATTTTGTTCAGCAATCAGTTTAATTTTGTGAACCACAGAAAGAACTAAGTGAAACATTCATCATTTACAAGTGAGAATTACAATAAGGCGAAAGATACATTGCAAAATTTCATATTAAGGAGACAAAAGTGACAAAATTAATATATGTTCATTTCAAACTTTGATATTAATTATTAAACACATTTTTACAAAAAAAATTTTCAACAACTTGCTTAAGAATTATTCGAAGTGAGTAGTTAATTATTTTTTTCCTAGGAAATTCATTCTTGTCAGCAATTAATTAATGACATCCAAACTTATATTCGACGCAACTTGATCTGAACTAAAATATTACTTAGTTTTAAAAAATCTTCAATTTCAGAAATTTTCAAATTTGTGGTGTGCCAATTCAGTTTTAAAATCTATGATGTACAAATTCAGCTTTAAAAGTTGCAAACATATCAGCTATCACAACACATAATCTGTTTGTTGAAACCGAGTAATCTCGGCGAAACTTAAGGAAGATGAAGAATAGGAGGAAGATGTAGTCAAAGATTCATTTTCAGATTTCACTACCATATTGTTAGGATTAAATGAAGTTGGAGATTTATAGTAAAGAGAGGAATTATTAGCATGAGGATATTGATAGTAAAAGGGTTCACTATTACAGGTAAAATGACAGATATCAGTTGCCTGATCTGCCAAAGAATAATGATTTTCTTCGGAGAAACAAGGACTATCATGGCAGTTCTGCGTTTCATGGTTAGCATTTAAAGGTTCGAACGGTTTATCGCAGGTACCTTGAAGCAAGTCTTGTAAGTGTTTGATGTACCGGGCTGCTTCACGAAGCGTTTCCACTTTACTCAGTTTCTTGCTTGTTGCTGAATGTGGTACCCGATCACGAAGATGTATGAATCCAAGATTCACCTGAAATACAAATTTCATTAAGGTTTTTGAAATCAATGTTTGCTTACTCATTACTACTTTAAATTCATTTCTTCAGTTCGCAATCTTCAAAAATTGGTCGTACAATCTTGATGAAATAAGAAGTTAGAATGTTTATTTGAGAAAGAACTTTTAAAGTGCATTTATATAAAACAACAGTATACAATCATTAGAAAAAAAAAAAATTTACCTGTTGGACACGTTTCCTTTCTCTTTCATTTCTCCTAAGCACTTGATGCGGTAATTTCGTCGCAGCACCATTAGTTTTTGATTTTCTCAATCGTGTCTGATTTGCAGAATCATTACTAGTAACAGTATTAGACATTGTGTTGAACGCATTTCGTATCCTCATTTAAAATACCTATCCGGCGGCACTCAATAACAGTTTTTAGAGGTCAAAATGCCGTAGCAATTTTGGTTAATAATAGCACAAAGAGGAGAATCTGAAATAATGTCAAATAATTTCAGAAAAAATCAACATTACTTCGAGTTATTTAAAATTCCGTTTAAATTACTAGTCGCTATGCTATCTGTTGGTTTGTAATATTTCTGAATAATATCGCCATTAAAAGTCATTGAAAGATCAAACAATTTTTAATATCTCAAGTATCTTTTCATTAAATGGGACTAAATTTATGTTTCCTTTGCAAATCAATAACCGATCGTTAAAGGCCTGCAATGATGCTTACAAGTTGATTTAATTAACCAAGAAAAAATATTAAATAATACTGAAAGAACTGAATTATTTTTGGTGTAAACTACAGAAACATTAGTTGTGCATTTCGATTTCTTAAATAACCATTTGAGAATTAGACTATTAAATTTAGAAAAACTAAGGTAAATAATGGATAAAAGAGAAGTTAATAGGGAATCAATCAGGTCAACCGGAGAGAGAACTGTTTCGCGATGAGCTTCATAGAAAGATGACCGGTGATGACTGCAACTGGCGCAGTTAGGAAGACAACCACGCCCCTACCGTTCGTGTACCTTTGATGGATTACCATATGCAAACGTTTTCTGAATGTTTTTACTACCATATAAATCGAGCAATTGTTTATTTATAGTAACGTGTCGAACATTTCCAAACTTCATCATCTCTATCTTACGGCGAAAATGAAGACTAAGACTAATAGTTCCTTTAGCTCAATGATTCTTAATCAATGGTCAATGATGGGATTGTTTTTTCAATAATATATTAAAGATTTCGTTAATTTCTTTTCAAATTAACAAAATTTATTATTTTCTTGAATTTCGCGTTCTCAGCCATAAACAAAAAAGTTAAAATAGTCACTGATGACAAACACTAATTGAAAGTGCTCTGTCTTATGCTGCTTGAAATTTAGCCCTGACACTTGAAATTGTTTGTAATAAATTGTGAAACAGTTATAGAGTGGAAAGGATCGGTTGTGTCAGAGCAAACAACTCCATATATTCTCCAATGATATATCACTCACTAAATGTCGTCTGATAAAACAGAATGAAGTAAAATTGCAATTTTTTAAACATTTTTAAAAATGCTGAAATTACTACGTTTAATAGAAATTTTTTGCTCTAAGAACAATGAATCATCAGAAAAAAATAAAGTCTAACGCAATTTTTTTTTTAAAGTATGAGTCATAAAAGCTTGAACGCAATCGTAGTAATTTTCTGCCACTTTCCTTTTCCGATCGAGCATCATTTCAAATAAACTGCACACGCTTATTGTCTTTGCTTTGTGGTTCCATAGGTTGTAATTTGCATAGTGACGGCGTTTTTGTCATTGCAGAATGCGAAAAATTATATGGAAGCTTGGATAATAAACCACAATGAGAGTAACAACTAATTTGAATCGAATAAATACTTCGATTGCATCCAGGATATCTGAGAGGGCAAGTGTTGGAAAGAAAAGCCATTAGAAGAAATATTATATCAGATTATACTTTATTTTTACATTGCACCGCCTTCTTTCTTTAAACAACAACTAAATTCGAATTTATTATGCTTCACTAGAACAGCAACTATTTTAGAAATATAACTTTGTTACTTTCATTACTTCTTACTAATAAATTCTGAACTCTAATCTGATTAAATTAAATTTGCAGCAAATTTAATTACAATATGTTCTGTTAGTTGTACTACGAATACTTCGAGAAAATGACTGAGATATTTCAATTGCATATATTTGGACTTACAGTGGAAACAACTGCAGTAATTATGCAACTAATATGGATTAAGAATGACTTTATGGATAGTTAAAGGAGCAGATGTCATCTTGATTATTGACAGATTCAAAGCACAACAGTGAAGATGATACTGTCATTCGAACAACTATGATTATGTTAGAACTTATTCATGACATATCCCTTTGATGTACTAAATAATTCTCTGAACTGGAATAAATTGATTTTTAGAAGCAAGTAATCAATATCATCACAACCATAGCTTAAGCTTTATTGATCAATATCCAACCTAGTAAAGGGTAAGTAGAAAAAGGACAAACAACAAACAGTAGAAGTGTTAAAAAATATAAGATAAATGAAATATTTATCAAAATTCATTAAATATTAGCAATGATGATTTTTTGGAAAAAAATATTTTTTTTGGATGTCACATTTCTATCTGCTCAGAAGATTTCGAAGAAATGGACTGGTTGACTGTCGAGTGGTTGATTATTATTAATAATAGAAAATGAAATAATGATATTGAAATACTCCCTGTTGTACGCAATGAGTTTTACACAAAAAATAGGTTCAAGTTTAATCAATTCAGCTTTATTCAAAATTTATAGAAACTATGCTGCAATTAGTTCAAAATTAATTGAGTTAAATTGAAATATTTAAAAATTCAAATAAAATTTAAAGTGTCAATTAGAATGTGAATTGAAATGTTAATTGCAAGTAAATCGAGCTGAAATGAATAATTCAATCATTGGTAATGAAATGGATTATTGAAGTAGTCGTGAGTCTTTGCCAACCATATAGTTTCAGGGGAAATTTTGGTGACTTGTTTGTGAATGAACAATTTATCTTTTAGCTCCATTCTGTACCACAGCATAATTCAATAAAGAAAACAGTAAGATGTATGCATAAAATGTATTCCAAACATCTGCAGATTTGAAAATTTTGTTCAAAAAACCAGTTCCTTCGGGTGGCCTATGAGGGGAGAAGAAAAAGACGCTCGATGAGATGATGGGACAGTATGTCACTTTTAAAACAATGTTAGTCTTCACACTTTCCATGAAACCACCCTCATTGTCAAATTTAATTATTTCTATTATTTACTCTAAAATTGCTACTTCAATCATTTCGTTTAATCACATCATTTATAAAAAATAATAGCATTTGAAATTAACAAATTCAAAAAAACTGAGGACCAAAAGATTGGTCATACAGTACATATGTGAAATTTTATAAGTGATGTACTGTTGCCGGATCTAAAAAAATTTATTACGTAAACATTTCTTAACTATAAGTCTCCTACGTCACATTACTTTCACATTCATTTTAAAAAAGTAATAAAAGTGAAATGTAAACAAATTAACTTAATTTGAAAAGAAAAATTTTCATAGAAATAGAACTTCTAAGAGTTTAAATTGATTGTTTTTTTATACTTACACTTTTTTGATCACGTGCCGAAAAAAGGTTTGTTGAATTCAAAAGATGCCGCAACAGGTTGTCAAAGCCATTTCGATTCTCATCATGCGTGACGAACGTTTTTGCATTCATGATGGATTTTTCTTGGATGAATTAAGGAATAAATAAACAATCTTCCTCCAAAAAATACTGCTTACAGGAAATTATGTGCTTTATGTGCTACTAATCTGGAGAAGGTTGAAATTAAAAATTTCAAATCAGCGATAGTTTAAGGTATTAGTTAATTTATTTAGCAGGGATTGGCAAAATAATTAAATTTATTTCTTGGTTTGTCGCAAGGCTATAATAAGTAATGACATAAAAGTAGTAAATACAACTACGAAAAAATCAAAATGAAAACTCAACTTATTTTATGATTTTTAAGTAAATAAGTTTGCCACAAAAAAATAGCATTTGATGAAGTTAAATAAACTTCCTAATGGCGATTATAGGAACGGCAGTGTCCTCAACAATAAGCATATAATTACAAGCATTCGTGATAGAAATATATATGATATCGCTTGCTCATGCTATCTGGATCAAGTTACATAGCAGTATCCGACAATAACTACATGGCGGTATTGAATCTGGGATAAACGTAGAAGCTCAATCATTTGAGCAACTATCTATAAGTCTATAAGTTGTGTTTTCGATACTAGATATTCGAGACTGGTGGCTAAGAAATTCTCCTCTTAACAATATCTAATATTTTTGTGATGATTTATAAAATTGAGCAAAATATCACCTAATGATTGAAATATTTTTTGTGACTACTTATTGTTAATAGTTTGATTATATACATATATCATTTGCAAGAAAGCCAAAATGTCTGAGAAATTTTGTCAGAACTTTAGATGCAATTTGTTGAATGGAAGAGTAGTCTTCAAGCTTAAGCAAATTTCTTATCCTTTGTTTCCTTTTCTTCTATTTCAACGAATTACAACATTTTAGAATATGTAAATTTATTTATCCGACGAAAATGTTCAGGTTCGTTGATGATATTAATCGATCAACATATAATCAGCATGGAATGGTTAATGAATGTGTTCCGCTTCGTTAACAAGTCATAAATTTTGAGTGAATGAGCGCCAAAATGCTGCTTACTTATTCCAGAAATGTCGAACAAATGTCAATTAATGCATAATTGAAATGATTAATGAATTTGGTAAAGAATGGCAAGCGTAGCAATTCTTCGAATTNCTTAATTTTCTTGATGTAAATAATAAGTAACATGTAATAAAAATCCAATTATGAATTGTAGATAATAATTCAAAGGTGACTTTTTTTTTTTTAAAAATAGTTTTTTATGAGGACAGCTGATTCATCCTGTTTGGCCTATAAGGTCGTGAAGGTGGTATTGTATCACCTGTCCATTAAGCACGCTATTAGGCGGGAAAATTTACAAAAGGTCAACGAGGTCAAGCTATTCTTTGTTTGCTACCATAATTGGATGTCTAAATCAGGTGAACTGAGCGCCAATAATTCCAGAAACGGGGCTTTTCTATTCCTAGTAGAGAAAAATGAAGGCATAAGAAAAAAAAATTGAACAATTGACGCTTATTTGTTTGTCTCAATAAGCTGAATAGTCCACCTGTTCTTCAAATAATCATCAAAGTGGCATCAATAACATTAAAAGCTTTAAACAAATGGCTTAAATGCAAATAAAATAAGCTAAGTTGTTTTTACTCACAAAATTATGAAATTTAATTTCAATTAATTACTGATAACAGTAAAATTGTGTTCTTTTGTGTAATTTTTTCTGCAACTTTTTTTCGATAATATTTTAGTTAAAATGGAATTGCTCATTTAATTTATTTAAAGTTTGAGTTTCTGAATAAAGTGAACCTCAAGTTTGTTTAATTTTAAATGTTCAAAACTATTTTATATGATCTTTTAAAAATCAAATAAAAAAGATTTGCCTGAACAAAAGATACTGTGTGTGTAATGTTAACTTCGATAGCATTAAAGCTAGCATTAATGAAGTTACAGTATGACTTCATCTTTAGCGGTCATATAATGATGTACATTTGAGAGGTATGGTATATAAATCATTCTTTTCATCGATGAAAAAAGGAGAGAAAGAAATAAGCTTCTTAATTTCATGATCACTAATAATTCCTTCTATCGGCTTCTGTGATTAAAATCCATAAGAGAGGAAGCACATAATAATTAGCATATTAATTGCTTCCAACTCTATCAGCTATTCGACCAAATATTAAGAAATCGGCACTCCAAGCGGCTTCTTTTAAGCGCTGATGTAAAAAGCAGTTAGATTATTAAGCTTAGTGCTTAGTGATTACCCACTTGTTATAAATTTGCATAAATCTAGTGTTCACAATGATTAGGAAATGAGGAAACGATATCGAAGGATACAGAGGCAGAAAAACAAAAAGAGAAAGGGTGTGATGTATGAGCGATCTCGAGGTGCCGTATATGGGCGATCTCGAGGTGCCGTATATGGGCGATCTCTAGATCTTTAATAGATGAAAATAAACTTCGATTGCAAGGTAATATGGCATATATTGTCACATAACTAAAATTAACTTTACTAAAAATTTAATCAACACCATGCTATTATGATCGAATCCTTCTAACTGTGAACTTGGATTTGGGAGATTGGAATTATTTCAATATCCAAAAATGGAAGCGTTGTGAAAACAAATATGTTTTCATTTGAAATACAATAAAATTCGTAAAATATCGAAAAAAATTAGAGAACATCTATCAAAATTTTTCAATAGCTATTAGCATAATTGCTTCGAATGTTTTATTTCGGCCTATTTTTAGGTCATAGGAATATGGCAATAAATCTGATTGTGATTCAAAAAATAGTCGGTCAGTTCATTGATCTAGTTCTTATTATCTTATTTGTTATTACAGAACTATAAAAATTGGAGATATATTTTTGATAACATTGACCAAATTCATCCTAAAATATGTCCTTTAAATTGAAAAATGACTCGCATTTGATCATCACTCATCAATGATCGTATATTTGAATTTTATGAAGGAAAATTAATTATAAATAAGTGAGAAAGTTATGAAGAAACGTATTTAATTAGATTATAATCAAATTAAAATAAATTAAAAAAGCTGAAATAAATCTGAAAAATTTATTAAAAAAAAAATTAAGGCATTGCTCAAATGTTCTTTTAAGAAATAAATTTCTTATGGCAGTCTGCAACGGATAGGAGAATGCTGTGATAGGAGCATTATATTTCCAGGATTTCAAAGTAAGCTTTGAAACACTGTTGCATATGATGCCATCGAGGAAGAAAACGTTTGAACGGTGATTTAAAGGAACGTATGATTTTTAAAATATTGGGAAGCTGAAGAAAATTTCGAATATTTTTGTACAATTTTCGCTTGGATCAAAGAATATCAAGTTTTATGAAGCTCCAAATATATCAACAATTGATTGAAAGTAAAGCTAATGTTAGTTTCAATTTAATGAATAGCAATAAAAGCACCGAAACATTTAAAAAGAATAAAACTGTTTCGGATGGAGATTTTGTTGTCTATGAGGCATTTTATATTTGGCATAAACAGCAAAAATAGAATAAAAATCCAATTAATAACGGTCAAATTGCTTGATTGCATAATATGGAAGGAGAGCTGCATTTCGGATGTTTTAAATGGTACAGTACTGAGGCGTCGAAAACATTGTTCTGAGATCATCTCACGCAGTGCGAATCACGCAACGAAATACGCAGGTAAGAATTGAGGACATGTCGAGCGGCATTGATAAGTCAGTTTGAGGATAGTAAAAAGACACCGCACTAAAGTAGAAATAATAGAGTCAAACGAGCATTAAATAGTCATTACATAATTATAATCTGAGTAGTCAAAAAATGTATTTTTGGTTAGATCATTTGCTTTAAGGACATTTTTTTGTCGTCCAAAAAATTGGATCCTTATTCTTCCATTGAATAGGTTTAGAATGAATAGATTTGAAGTATTCTTATTATATGCATACCGATCGACATTGCTGAATGATCCCAAAAATCAGACGACATAACACTTGGAAATATCTTAGCAAATTTTTCAGTCTGCTTAAATTTACAGAGTAGAAATTGAGAGGGTTGAAGAGAAGGAATAAATAAGTTTAGGATAAGATACTTTTTATTTTCAATTATGAACATGAATGAGCTAAAAGCATTTCTGGAATAATTACAATGCTGAAATTAATTCTCATTGGAGTTTAATGAGTTTTAATGATTTTAGTCTTTAAGTGAGCTTTTCTGTCAAAAAAAAGTGAGAAATTTTAGACTTTTGAAAAGGGAATCATCAGGTATTCAGATTATCATCAAATTTGTGAAGCACTTTATTTGCCTGAACCAAAAATTCTTTCTGAAATTTGATATTAATTAATTTTGCTTGGTTATTTATGTTGTACTTATATTAATATAAACTATTTGGTCAATCAATCGATCAGCTTCAAATTAATTGAATTATTTCTTGAATTCGGACGCAAGATGCATGAATTATACTCCCTGTATTTATCATATTATCACACGAACTCAGCATTAATATTTGGAAAGGTATTAAATTTTATTAGAGATGCGACTCTTCGAAATCAATTTTAAACCTAAACCCAGGCAAAGGAAACTCGCTTAGCTTTGTGAGGAGTCTGCGTCTATCTTTCTTCTTTGTTGAAGCTTCTGTAACTTTGCGACTGTATTGACGATGGCATATGCTTCCGGTAATTCTCCCATGTTAGATAGATCTCTACTGAAGGATCAAACTAATTGGGTCCACGGTCAAAATAAGCTCGCACCCCTGCAATCATCCTATGAGAAAGACAGCAAATCAGCGACAGATATCTTTTTTAAATTCCTACTGCCTTGACTTAATAAATTAAATTTGTAGATAACAAATTTGATGGTGATGAATGGAAGATCCCGAAACCCATCTTCGTTGTAATTTGTTCATTTTCCTGTACTTTTTACAACAAACGAAGAAAATAAGATGTTGCAGTTTGAGCCGAAACTCAAAATGGCAATATAAAATAACTAACGATATAATATATACTTTTAATTGCCTTTGTATTTCAAGCTATCCATTGTGCATTTAGATGAAATATGTTTGTAATAAAATTAAACAACCTGTTAGCTATTTTTAAAAAAGTTGGTATAAAACAGTAAAATCTTCTATATTTGTATTTTATGATATCTCATCTGAAATACAGTAAAGATTTTACGATTGCTAATTAGTGTAGCAACACGCTATCTCTTATGAGCAAACCTTTTTTTGACATGTACATTATTGTGAACAGTAAATTGAATTAGCTATTAGTTATCAGCAAGTTACTTTTTCCTTTTATTTTATTAGTGAGAATTTATGCGGATTATTCCCGTTATGTATACAAATATATTCTTATCAGGCACTTATTAAATCATCTTTGTAATAGGTACGAAAATAAAATTGACTATTGCTTAATCGAAGATCTAAGGCGCTAAATGTTTGTAGTTTAAATACATGAACTATTAAGCACAGTTAATAAGTGATGAGTGGAAATAGGTTGGAATAAGTGATGAGTCGATGTTTCTTTTTCTGTGAATCGACTATATGGTTCATAAATAGTTTTATACTTTATCCAAGTATTCCAGCTAAAATAAAGTGTTATATTCAACTTTGATCCTAAAAAAACTTTAATGATAGAATGTTGTTAAAGGTGAAGAAGATAAAGAAAGCAAAAGAATTGATGTCGAATTAATTGGGAAATATAATCAAATTTTCTCATTTATCGCCGTTTCTCTTCGTCTTTTGTGGAATGAGACAAATGAATTTATTAATTTTTTTTTTTAAGTATTCAATTCAATTCACTCAGCATTCAATACCATTTCCCCAATCATATCAGAAGTTTATTACCATTAACGAATGAAATTGATTCATTTGAGCATTTCATTGAATTTTTTACAGATTTGTTTTTTGTTTTAACATTTCTATTTGCAATGTGCATTATGCTACGTATAAATTACACGTTTACTTTGCGTAAAAAGTAAGCAACTTTTGAATGATCTTATCGTGATAGGCAGACGTAGACGACTTTTCCATTATCAACATTTCCGCAGTGATTTTTGAATTTCGTTTCAAAAATTTTTGTGTAATTGACAGAATAGAAAAGGGAAGAGAAAGAGTGTATAGAAGAAAAAAATATAATACAGTGAGAATAAGAGTACGAACCACTGAGAGTACGAACCACTGAATGTCATTTGCAAAATATTTATATATAATTGTGAGGAAAATTTAACATTGATCCTAGGGTAAGCATGATTCATATTTTGTCCAGATGGTTCGTATTGCGAGCCGGGAGTTCAAGAGTTAGAGGGTTTGTTCTCACGACTGCACGGGCAGGGACTCGTGTAAAGAGATTCTGATGATGCTGGTACCTTGTGGTAGTGAGGATGTCGGACTGGTTGGGTAAAGAAGGTTCTGGCGGTTCTGGTATCTCGTGGTGGTGCTGGTACTTTGTGGTGGTGAGGATGTCGGACCTGATTAGGCTCGGTGCACTTGAACCGGATCAGTTTCACACTATGAGTGAAGCAATCTACCGTATATCTTTTATGGCACTTGGCTATTTATAAACAATGGATTGATTTCAAAGCACTGGTTGTTATACAGATGACGGAGTGATGAAAAGGTGTGTTGGAAATTGAATCTGATACGTACTTCTTCAAGTTTGACTTTCACCGCATTTTGAAATCATTGGTTCTTGTTGTATTTGATCTTTTTCATAGTATGAATTAAGCAATTAGCCGTTAGCAAATTAAGTTCTTGATTTTGCTTGTTTTACATTTTTGTCCAAGAAGCGATCCTATGCATTTTATAAGTTTAATTTTATTTTTTATTTTTTTTATATTCTTTAATGTATATGTGCTTTACGTATATATGCTTTTAGTTATCCTCAGTTAAGCAACAATGATTTCATTCTATTGGAGATTTCCTTTTTCCAATCTTATTTCTGTTTTTCGAAATCAGTGCATAATAAGCATATTAGGATTGTCTCAAATATTTCTTACTATCGAAGTCAGCAGCATTAATATATATATGTGTTGTGATTAACAACGATGATTAAAATTGAAATTTAATTATTGTCATTCACAAACAACAGCAGTTGTAAAAGTAGAGAAACAGCTCTTAGTCAAAATAAGAGATGTTTCAATGAACGGTGAGGGAAGAAAATGTATAATATTTTTGCATTTTAGAGGCAACAAAATTATAGATGATGTGAATAGCTGTGAAAAATTTAATGGCGATTAAAACTACTGATAATCAAAAGAATAGCTATTGATGTGAATCAGAATTCAAAAATAATCTTTCTGTTGGATAAATCTGAAAGATATAAAACAGGATTACTTGAATTTTCGTGAAAATAATGCAGAAATATCATATGCACACACACACACACATTAATAAATAAACAGTATTGCTCCATTCTCTGTTTCAAATAGTTTCAATATATTGCGATACAGAAATTTGGTGTTTCTGGCGCTTCAACTGGTGTTTGAGTTGTCGTCGTCGAGCCAGTTGTATCTTCCGATTTTTGTGTATCGGTCTCAAGATGTGTATCCGTAAATAAACTCAGCAGATTTGTCTTGTCACCGAAAAGGTTATTCATTTGCTGGAAAACAATATACAACTCAAATTTTCGCTTCGAGATTTCTCAACAGAATAAAATGGCTATATTTAAAAAATAATGAATCATGACATAGGACTTGACAATTTTTAATTTCAAATGAAACTACCTATTTACCTGTTGAATGGACGAAGACAAATATTTCTGGTACTTTGTCATTTTTTCATCGAACACTTTCAACTTTTCTATTTCTTCTGCCGTCAAGTCTCTTACAGGCGTACGTCCCACATATACTTTATTATTCTGCAATGAGTCAGACAGAACTTTATCACCGTTACTTTTCTGCGATTGTAACTCTCAATATTTCCTATCCTATGAATGCTTTTAGCTTTGAGTTATCATTTTGAATAAGTCTAGATGCAATAACTCAATTTTCAGCACAGTACTTTAGGATTAATAACTGTAGAAATACCTGAACCATGCAGCCATCAAAGTAATATTGAGTAGTATCAGCAGCAGTACAGAAGGATGGTTTTTTGGGCGGTTTAGAGATATTCTTTTCTGCGAGAGACGATAAAATCTTGGAATCTTTCTCGCTGTGTCGCGCAAAATGCCAATTCTTGCGTCTTTCTTCCAATAATGTCTTTAGTTTCTACAGAAATGGATTTCATTTACTCTTGAAGTTTATATTTTGAGATTTCTCAATTTATATAAATAGCACCTATTGCTTTTAAATTCTGTTAAGATAAAATATTTTAAGTGCCAACGAACAGAAATATCATTTCAAAAGGTTTCGACCCAAATCTGTGAGCATGGGAGTGGTACAGTTCTCTTTATCGGCCCAGTTTTTAAGAATTCTACTTCAATCCCATGGTCCCAAATTTTCTCTAAAGTAATAAATTGAACGAGACGAATCATTTTATCCGCTTAATAAATTGAATGAAAAAGTCGTTCGCTGTTAAGTTTAACGACAGAAAGTAAAGATACAAAAATGATGTATCTTTACGAATTAGAAAAATAAGCGAATGATATTGGAAATGCGATTTACATTACTGATATTCACAATTTAAAATTCTTAGGATACCTCCTTGTATTTACTTGATTCGCTGACGTATTCTGCAAGCTCTGCTTGTTCTTCCTCGGTCAGTTCTCGAAGGAATAACCCATTAGCAAACAGTTTATTATCCTGTAAATTATGATTTTCTAGGCGGACTCAAACAATTCTTGATCACTGAAAATTAATTAATCGTGGGAAATATTTCTGCTTCATTTTTCTTCAACCTCCGCGATTTATTACATTTAATCTTTTTTTGTTTTTGGTTAAAAAACCAAAGTAAGATCTATAAATATTTTCAAAAATCGTACCACGATCACACATCCGGCTGTCCCACCAATTCCGGCAACACTGAATCCAGCGAAACGTTTATTGTATCTTTTCATTATGCCTGCCTCCAGTGTTGTTATCGTGAATACTAACAAACTACATGAAAATAATTAGTGTTTGATAAACGACATTTGGCATAAAGTGAAAGGAATCTCCTTCCATTATTTATCATTGGTTACACTTTCGAATTATGTAGCATTATTGGTATTATATTTTATACTTTTAAGAGAATATGAAAAAGAAGTTAGAAGTCACTTGATTGCAATTAGAACTTTGAGTGAAGTTTTATGAACCTAATATCAAAACAGCCATTCTTGCGTCTTTACTTTTGAAGATCCAAAAAGTAAAATTTAATGAATGATGTACGTATGGTATGCGGGATTAATGTAAAACAGTGAGTTTTTATTCCGTGCAAGAACAGGAATTTCGAAGACAATTTTCAATGATTTAATTAAATCAAATTATTGTTTCCAGTTATAGCTGAAAATATTTAAAAGATGATGTTATATTTAATGATACAAGTAATATTCTTCTGCACCAGATAATTAAACATACTAAAATACTACAAACTTAATCATACATTTGGATTTAAATCACAGAAAAATTTTTCTTCTGACTATTATTCGTGTAAAAATATCTTTCTTACATATGTATGATAAAGAAACTGCTGTGTTGTAAGATGCAAGATAATCAATAAACAAGTAAGGAATTTTGCAAAGCATGACTTAAAAAAACTCAGCATAGAAAAAAGCATACCAGAAAAGAAGTTTCATGGTTGATCTTGAGGTGTGATTCTTTGTGGTTTTGTAATCCAAATGATTCTGCAAAATAGAATTACTTAGAGAGGATATAGTGAAAGTGGAATTTTCTGAAGGCTCGTTGACTTAACGTGACAAACAATATATAATAACCAATATAAAAAACAAAGCAAAATGTTTTCTTGTAAAAAGCAAATTGAATTGTAACAATTAAATGACAATTTAAAAATAAAAATCTTTAATCAGAAGATGAAAAGATTAATGTGCTTCTCTCATCCAGACCCAAACGAGAATAATATCACTTGTGAAAGAGAGTTAGAAAATCAAAAGATAGATGACGTGTTATCGTCAGTTTGATACACTCTTGGTAATCTCGAATTTTGCTATTTCTCTACATTCTCTCAAAAATTGGAAGAAATCCGAAAATCTATATTTGATGTTTGTCTTCAGCGTGAAATATTATTAATAAAATTGATACTATCATCCTATGTTACTGCTCAAAAGAAATTTTAAAAACACTCACACAAAACATTCGAGAATCTTACTAATAATTATAATTAAGCTAAAGAATAATTCTCAGTTTACTGCTGCATAAAATAGCAGACGATATCATGACGGATTATGAAGTCATTAAATGTCCCAGAATCTTGAAGCAGTTTTTTCCACAAAAGTTATTTTAAAGTCACAAGTTGATCTTCATAATCTCTATGATTGATGAAATAAATAAGTACACAGGAAAGAGCATTGTTGAAGTATTAAAATTTTTAAAGTACTTTAAAAAATCCGTTACATGTAATAACAACTTCAACAATTTAATTTTAGTTCAAAATGAAATGATGAAAACTGGTCTTTTCATCGCACAAAAAAAATAATTTTTTGTAATTTTCGCAAAAGTGTGAAGTAAATCGAAATGATTCATCAAGGATTGCTATCTTTTTCAAGAGGAGATAATGAATTTTGTGTTTGTAAATTGTTGTTTTCCCCAGATATTATCAATAGTGTAGAAAAGTATAGTTATAATGAAATGACACTGTATCTGCTACTTCACTGTAAAAATGACAAAAATATGTCATGAAAATTTTCAGAATCCGATATGTTTATGGAATTTGAAAAATCTGATGAACGCTTTCTGATGAACGATTGTGATGAATCATCAATGAATGTCCATCGGATGAACTAATTTTCGAGATTTTTTAAACTCAGACGAAACAAAGAATTTAAAGCTAAATTAGAAATCTGAAATCTGACAAAGGCAACATTTGAGAAATCTAGAATTCAAAATGAATGCTAAATATGCATTTGGATAAAACGATGATGAAAAGTTGAAAGAAATAATGATGGAGCGTTTCCTGCAGTGAGTATGGTAGCTTTTACCTTCAACATAAACAAATCGATCGGATCACGGACGGGAAAGCAACAGCACTGGATTATTATCCTCACAACAATGAATCAATCCTCTGGCAATTTTTCTTTTAAATTCCCCGCCTCTTATGACTTTGCAATGACATATGTTTTTCGAGAATTAGTTGCTTTCCCAAAAGACTAGTTTTCATTTGATCAAATAACGGGCAAGATAGTTAGCAATTTCAATATCTTTTACAGAGTTTGATTTATGATCCTTGTGAGATGAATAAATCGACGAGCCGTCTGACTCACTTATTTTGCAAACTTCAGCATGAGTCATCCAGCAGCTTTAATCATATTCAATTTATCCTATCCTTCTACATCCTATCTTTTCTATCCTTCAAAACGCAGTATTTTCCACATAATCTCTACCATTCTTCGTTTGCAACATGAAATATGGTAAGACTGATAATATGATAACATATACTTTATATCAAACTCTTTACTTCAATCCTTTTAAAGATAACAGATTAATATTACGAATACTCTCGAACTATTCAAAATCACTCAAGCTAGCATGTTACATTTTATTTTGATTGTTTGTTTTCAATAGATGGATAAATTTTTCAAAATTGTTATTCAATGATACTACCTAACTGGATTGTTTTGTTTAATAGCCATTCATTGAGTTGTTGGTGTTCGAGTTTAAAAATATATCGAAAAATCTTTCTGATTCAAATGAAACTTTAGGAGTTTAACAAGATTCTACAGTACCCGCAACACGATCTTTTAATCGGATTCTCGGATTCTCTTTATCGAATTCTCGTTTCTTTCATCGGATTCTCTTTCTTTCACTTTCTTTACATATAAGAACATAAAGGGTTACATTAGTAAGAAAACCTAAGGAAATGTTGTTAAGTAATGAATGAGTTTTCATCTGGCATAGATTACTCATTATTTGCACAGTTGAAACATATTAGGAGAGGAAATTACACAGCTAGCAACAAAACAAACTTGATTAAACATTGCAAATAAAAATTCAACTGACTATAACGTCAGATGTATTGATTTTAGAAAGATAACAAAAAATATCATATATGTTAGATATACAGTATGCCAAGAGATTTCACTAGAGATAGTTCTTTGAACTGGACTCAAATAAAATCAGTGTGAGAACTAATGAAATTCAATCATCAATAAGCCTTTTTGTTTGTTTCTTGTTCATATTATTGAAAATATCAAATCATAACTGAAATTTCACATTATAAAAAATATCAAATGGTAACTGAAATTCCATATTATTGAAAATATCAAATCATAACTGAAAGTTCATATTATTGAAAACATCCAATCATAACTGAAATTTCATATTATTGAAAATATCAAATCATAACTGAAATTTCGTATTATTGAAAATATTTAATTATAACTGAAATTCCATATTATTGAAAATATCTAATCATAACTAAAAATTCTGCAGTAGCATTGAGAAGTATTTGATCATTGATAAAACTGTAAGAATTAAAAAGAAAAAGCAATTAGAAAAAATCTTTACAGTGTTTAAAGAAAACTAATCTGAGAATGTTTTAGACTCAAAAGTAAGCAGCAATCGTATTTCTATTTGCTTTTTCTTGCAAGTTCGTATCAACGATTTAAAGTGGAAGCAATGAAGAAATTTGTGTACATATTTTTAAATGCGGATATTATTGAGAACATTGACCCATTTATATCGGAAAAGACGATTTTAAAATTATAAATAATCGACGCAAAGAAATTTCGTTTGAATCAGAGTTGAAAGATTTCATTTAAGCAAAGATTAATTAAGAGTTAAAACATCGGAATCTGAAAGAAAGTTTAAATAGATATTCTAACATTAACACGATTGGACATTGCTAAAAAAGATTGAATTTGGGTAAAAAAAATTTTTCAATTAACAATAGCACCATTTTAACCTCAGAGCAATGTATGACGTGTCTAATTAATTGATTTTTAATTGGTTCCTATCTCTTTCATTGCTCATACTTTATGGTTTCATTATGAAAGACCACTTCCCGAAATCTAAAACAGTGTCGGAACATAAAGATATCATTAGAGTTGGTTGATCGTTCCTTTGTTCTTATCACTGATATGATTGATAGTGTAACATCGAGTAAAACATTACATATGAATTAAAATTTGATGATTTAAGTGAACCTTAAAATTGTTCTTATTGAACATTGCTTAGAATTGAAAACTGCAAATATCAATTTATAAGAATGAAATTTTAAGAAGAAAAGAAACGTTACTTGGAATAATTTCACGAGAAATTTAAAGACTGCTTTTCAAATGATTAGTAAGATGAAAATCGGATTTATCGCGATAAATCGGATTTTGCCACAGTTATTTGAAAAGTTTTTCAAAAGAAATGAGAACAGCCTTTAAATTAAATAATTTGAAAAATCACAATGATTTATGATAGAGATTTAAAATCTGGATGAATTATTGCAGATCCCATTCATTCTTCAAATCTTTCGCTGATATGAGCTTTTTCTTCTGCAATGATCATGAATAGATCAACGAACAATTTGAAGGCAAAGCATAAAAAATTGATGAAAGATAAAAATTGACAAAAGATTTAAATAAAGACTCAATCAAACTATTGCTTTTTTCTTAAAAGTACACATTTTCCAGAAAGATGAATCAGTTTACAAACATAAAAAACTTCCGTGCTTAAAACCTGCTCGTTAAAAATGTTCATGCAAAAAAATATTATAACAAAAAGTTTTTTTTCTAACACTTTTTGTCACTGCAGATGAAGGGGCTATTTCGTCAAATTCAGAACTGATTTTTGAAATTTATATGAGAAACAAAATGATAGAAAACAAAAATGCTACAGGCAACTTTAATTGCAAAATTTGATGCTTAGGACTGCTTAATCTTCTATTCATCATATGAAGCCTTTTCTCTAATTTTTTTTTAAAAATTTCATTGAAAGAAAATCAGCTGACCAGAAAAAAAAATTAGATTGAAAGATGATGCGGCAAATCTTTTTCCAGTAGGAATCCTATATCTTAAAATTATTTGGGGAGCCTAAATGGAACACTTAGTAGTAAAAGTGCAGCGAATAAGTGCTGCAGATGCATTAGTAGCAGGAATGGAAAGATGTTGTCAGAAAAATGAGAATATTTTAAAGGATAATCAATACTTCCGTATGCTATACCAGAATTATCGTGATACATTATACGGTTGTACGCTATCTAATTGATGATGGTTGACATAAATTGCAGTGAATCCTCGCCATTTCTCATCTCTTATCTTTTAAATTTAACTTTACAAGAAGAGATAATTTGATGCTGTCGAAAAAACTATCATTTGAAGGTCAAAATGTTTTCAAATAGTTGTGCATGTTCCACAAACTTTCACATCTATTTATTCAAAATTAGGTCGTCATACTCAAGAAAAAAAAAAGCTACTGACCTAGTAGGAAAAAAAAACAGGAAATGATGAATCAATGGTTATGATATTGAAAATATATATTTATAATGACCTAATAATAGAGATGAAATTTTGTGTTTTAGAATAATCCCGGATCATCTGTGACCATGAATTTAAGAATCAATGAGCTATTTATTTACAATTATGTATATGATCTCAAAAGTAGCATGGTCTGTACATATAAATTACATATGATTTTAGTAATTGTCTTATATATGATAAACAAAAAAGCATACAGCAAGAAATTTAGCCATATAAAGGTCAGAAAGATGATGTTAAGACGTCAAGTACTACACGAGGTAGAGGATAATAAATAATATCACAAAGCAAGCAAGAAAGCATCAATAGTTTTTCATAAAGATGTATCTCACAAATTTTTAAACAATGTTTGAATTTGAGAAACGATCCCACGAAAGATTCCATTATATTTCAGTGTATCTTCTTCTTACGCCTACGGTTTCTCATTGAGGTGCACAATGGCGGATTTGCCACAATTACGCTACCTTCATTAACTTCCTGAAAAATTGAAACAAAAATTCAATATCTTCAGTAATCTGTTAAATTCATAACAAATTAAATAAACTACAAAAACTATTAGTTACTAAAAAGTTATAGTCACAGGTAGCATTCAATCTCTTTTTCAGTTCCAGTTTCATTCAAGTATGATTTTCCAGCCGAAGATAATTACACATGAAATAACAACCTGCTCAGTAACTTTATTCATTTCAACTGCATCCTGTATTTTAGCTTCAGCATCGAAGTGCATCATTAAGTCACGAATTTGTTCATTGAGATCATTCACTGTCTGAAAAGCGCGTGTGTTACAGCCTTCCAATTTAATAACTGAAAGTAACACTTACAGTAACATATTTTTTATGTAAACTAGTATTAATTGCTTCTAGTTCTGCCAATCTCGCAGACCACTTTTCCTGATCGGAACGTAACATTTGGTTTAAAGAACGTTCTTCCGCCAATTCTGCCAGTACCTGTAAATAAATTTCAGAGTTTCAGCAACGTAAAGTTCAGCAAGTAGAGCTTATTTGATAACTAACGACTAAAGATAAGTAATAGAATAATTTGAATTATTCGGAGTTAAGTTTCAAGTAAAACTACTCGTAAAGCTTTGCACAAAACCGCTGCAAGCGAACCCTATCGCAATTTCATTATTGTGGGACACTACCAAATGCCTGGAAAGAAAACATTACTTTGTTCAACTTATTTTTAGAATTTTGATGCTTTTTTTCAATATTGCGTCGTTGTTGTGTACAGGAAATTAAAGTTTTTTTCAAATCATCGCACTGTTTTCGGATTTCCTCGACTTCCTTCTCGAGACTGTCTACCTATAAAAAAATTTAACTTTCAAATTAAACTGAACTCATAAAGATTATCTCTCTAAACTTTCGGTTAAGGTTATCTTGTTAGTCTTCGGTTAAACAACAAACTCATTGTCTTTAATAAGAAAAAACTTTTAGCATTCTGAGAGATGTAAGAATGTATTTTACATTTCTTATCCCTCAAAACCATAAAATGAGATTGAGCATTTTTACTACATTTTACTGTCAATGATGATCAGCACTGTTGATGAATCACTAATTGAATTTTTCCTCAAACTCTATAAAGTTTATTTCATCAGTACAAAACCTGAGCTTGATTATGTTTTTCTAACGTGCTAAATAATCGTTCCTGCTCATTCATTTTCGTCTCGTAAAATGTCCTCTGATATTCCAGTTGACTCGTAAGCAAGCAAGTGTACTCTAACTGAATCGACTCTAACTTTTCACCCGGATTTTCCTTAAAAAGTATCCTTTAAATCTTTACTGAGTCTAAAATTCAAATTAACAAGACCAGTTTTTAAATATCTCATTCAAAAGAAAATAATTTTCCCTATGCCTATTTAGAATGAACATACACTGCTATCATTAACACCACTTCTCCTATATTCCACCATTTTACCATCAGGTGAGCTCTGTATCAAGCGATGCACATAATTGTCACCTGCATAGTCCCATACACGCTCACCACCAATTTCCAAAGTAAATGTGTGTGAAGTTATTTGGAAATGTCTGAAAGGGATATAAGTCATAAATGCCTGCTTACTAGACTCATTTGTCAAAAGAAATCTTTATCGGAATTGCTCGGCTATTAAACATGTGCAAAGATAAGCAGAACGACTAAAGAGAAGTGCAGAATTACGTCTCAGTTAAACATTAGAAGTGATATTTTTATGTGAACAATCTTACATCAGGAGGACATGCAATAAAGATTGAGATGAATCTCAGTAGCTATTCAGTAACACAGATTTCCAACTGCTTACCTATATGCATGACCTTCTACATATCGACCACAACCAATATTTCCGCAAACTAAGCATATCCACAGATCCGTAGTTTTTCCGCAAATAGAGCATTTCTGATCTGCCACCAATTCAGGCGTTTGACTCTGTCGACATACCGGACATCTGAAAGTATCAACAAAAATCACCTTAAAAAAACATCATTATTGAATAGATCAAAAATTATAAAAAATGAACATGGAAATTCTGACGATGTTTAAATAACTACATCTTACGTCGTGTCCGCCCATTGTTCTAAACATTCAGCATGAAAAGTATGGTTACATAAGATGGTCAGCACACCATCATCCATACGCTCCAAACAAACCGCACATGTTGGCAATTCTGTCATGTTTTCAGTAGGTAGGCTACCACCAACTTCTTCACGAACCTTAAAAACCAAACTGTTGATAACTTAAGATTCAGAAATGAAAAAGATCCACTTTTCTTTTCTTCTCCTTTCTCCAATTCCGACCTTTTCACAAGCCGTATATTATGACATTAATCCATAAAATTTAAGTAATAAATTTTAGCAGGAATATACATCTGATTACTGTAAAGGAAATCGAGCATAAAAAGGAGGTAGGTATCAGGAAATAAGAAAACTATAAATATACTATTAATATATAAATAATAAATTAAATACAAATATACTATAACATAAATATACTAATATAAGAATAAAAGTAAATCAAGGAATATACCGATTCAATTCTTTCAACGAAGACGAGGGAACACTCTTCTGGTTCAATTGCATTATATGCTACGCCATTGTATTCATCATAAAAACGAACAGCGGCATCCTAAAAGAAATAAAAAATGCAGAAGTATCTTTATTATTATACTTTACTCATTACCCAAGATCACCATATAATTTTGAAGAGAAACAGATATGTTCAGAATGTTGACTTAATCTTTATTTGGATATGTCAAATGAAAATTACTGAAGCTTGATGCTTACATGGGTTCGGAAGTTAATAATAACCATATACTGATTTGGTGTTGAATCACGTATCACTTTCAGAGCAGTAATATACTGTGAACTTGGAGCAATAAATCTTAGCAGTTCGCGACATGAAAGTAACGATGGGACTCCTAACATGCATAATATTGTACAATCACTTCTAGCGTCTGCTGAATTCATTTCTCTGAAAATGGCTGCTATTTTATTCATTTAATACGTAATTGATCTATACTTTGAAAACTCTAAGAAATAAATCGGACGAGATAATCGAAAAGAATAACTGAAATTTTGCACTTCGGCAGAACTGAAAGAACGTACTTTTGTTTGTAAAAATGAAGAATCCCCGATGTTTTTTCAACAAACGGATTTCCGGAGAAAAACGATATATTGCATATATCTGAAAAGCAGCGTATCATATTCGAAAAGAATGTGATTCTGACGTCTAATATGTTATTTATTATTCGTTATGATGAAATCCTTATCTGTGGAGATTTGGTCAACTTGTTTGGGTTTGGTACAATCTTTCAAGTGGAATGGAAAAGAATATGGATACATCCATAAATTAATGATGCTCAGATGAATTAATCATTCAGCACTAACCAGATTCTTCACCAGTCGCTTTCGAAGGAACGGCAGAAGCGGTAGCAATTGTTTGTACAGAAGAATGCTCCTCTTGGCCTATGGAAGTGAGAGATTCTTGTTCATTCGATGCTGCTTGATTCTGAGAGAAAGTTTGCACAGTTATTTCGGTGTACTTACGATTGCCTAAGCATTGCGTTTGCATCGATGCTTTTTGTTCAACCTGAATAAAATCACAATATATTTCAGTTTCTTCATAGACAATAATGAATCATAAAAATAAGTTTTGATAAGCACCCATCAATGAAATTTTTCCAATTGATAATAAATCCTAGAAACAACGTAACCGATTCTGTCGTATTATCAGTGCGGGTTGGTAGCACGATGTTATCCTTAATTTTAGATTGCGTATTCATTTTTTTGTGTTTCTTCTTTTCAGCCATCAATTTCTCTTCACGTCCTATCTTATTTTTTGCTTCTAAAATTCCATCATAAGAGAATATGAAGAAAAAATAAACTTCAAACAGTCTATTTCATATCTTTCTAATTTTGACGGAAACTTTTTAAAAATTATGGTAACTGCAGCAACATATATTACAATGAAAAATTTAAGAAATGAATACCGATAGAATTAGCAGAGTGGAAGTTAATGAACGGTGCACCAGTTTGTATTTCTAAACGTATTGTAAGTGAGGCCACTTTGCTCATTAACTGAATTAAGAAACAAAGTAGCATTAATTGAAAATGAAATAAAAAATAAACATTTATGAAATTTTATCAACAAAATGTACAAAAATACACATAGTAAATTAGTTCTTATAAATCAAAGTGCTTTATTCATTTTTCGATTTACTCAATACTACTCGAGTTTATGCTAAAAATCTGGAACTTCATGTTCAGCCTTATACACATCGATTTTCAGGTCTTTTCTTTGTGAATAACCTATGCTCATTCCTTTCCTTACCTATCTGTACCTTTTACTCTTCCCATTCTGATCTTTAAATAGCTCGGTGACTTCACACATTTTCATAATGACTGCAATAATCCAAATAAGTCATCGTACCATAGCGAAATTTCTGATTGTGCTACTATGATATTTTTGGCGCGACAACTGTTCAAGTCGATGGAGAAGTTTGTATCAAATTTTCCCAGATTGGAAAGGATATTTGAAGAGAATGTAGAGGATGTAATTTATTCAATCGAATCAGCTCATTGAAGATTCATTTCACTGAGATCAATTCTAATGAATCAATTCATTTCACTGAATCAATTCATTTCATTGATTCAACTCATTTCATTGAATTAATTCATTTCATTGAATGAACTTATTTCATTGAAGCCAACTAATTTCATTGAATTAATTCATTTTATTGAATCAACTCATTTCATTTCAATTAATTCATTCCTTGTATCCACATTTTAGCGTAGAAGTGATTAAAAAAAATGTAGTCACTAATAATCTAGTGAAGAAGAATAGACAAAGGAAATATGTTTTGAGGGTTCTTTTGTTGTGACATTACTGCAAACAGTAAAGTTAATTAATTGAATTTTGATTTTGATTAAAAAGATGTTTGGTGGTTTGTGAAAATTTTCAGCAAAACATAGGTCAGATGTACTAAATGAATGTTTAGTTATTATTGAGTTCTTATTTAACTGGCTGATGTTTTTAAAATGATGGGAAATAATCGATAATAAATTTTGATTTCGATGTGAGAGGCATAGAGTCTACATTTGTAAAGACATTGCTAATAATAAAGTCTGTTGTATTTTAGTCGTTAAAGATGATGGATAATTTGCTAAACGCTTCAACTTTGCTTGAATTGAATGTAGAATTTATAATAGTGGAAAGTGCTGCACTCTTTCAGAATATTTCAATTTATCAATTCAATTTTGGTTTAAAATTAGCAAATTAAGTTTTGATGTTATATTCCTGTGAACTGGATATCCAGAACAGAAAAAATCATTTCAAAAATCTTGTAGTGGTCTGATCAGAAAATTGCAGTCAGGCTGACTGAATATGGTACGGGTAATACCCTGTAAGCCAGGTAGTGATGCAGAACTTGGCTTCCATCTTCCATTACTATCAATATCGAAATGCATCAAAGAAAGTTGAGGAATCCGTCTATTTATTGTTAAAAGCTGTAATAAATTCAATGAAATTGACTGTGAAATATAAAGGTTCTTTCTTGTTCATTCTCTTTCTCAAAAATCATACAATTTTAGTTTCCATGTAATTGCTTTCTTTTTCGATTAACTATCTTAAATGGTATGATTTCCTCATATCAAAATTTTCATCTTGCTAATTTTTCTGATACAGTAGTAATGAAATCTATTCTCACCTGTTTCATGGTTAAATTGTTATTGTTACGAATGAATTTCTGTATAATTGTATTGATAACATAGTTTTCAGCAATGATAATAGTACTTGCCCTACGTGGAAATTTAAGCTTTGAGATGACCTAAATTCGGAAATTTTTGAAAACGGAAATATCAATTTGTGTTATGTAGAGAATAGCAATTGTGAAGAAAAAGAATCATGCAGGAAGGAATTAATTGATGTAAAAATACCTTCGCAATTCTATTCTCAAATTCATTTTTGGTTTCTTTTCCAATAATGTTATTAATAGTTTCCATCGTATAAATAGTGTCGTGTTGAAGTTGTACCGTGAAAACTACAAAATAACTATTCTAGGCATTTGTTAGAATGAGCAGTATTGTAAGAGAATAGAAATAGGATCTATTTCAAAAAAAAAATTATGGAACTATGATAATTAGGCAGATATCTTCTAAAGGAATCTTCTATATGTTATAGTTTATCATACTGGTGGAGAAAATTATATTGTGCTGAGAAATATATTGCAAAATAGAATAGAAAATCATAATAGATGTATATTTGATTGATTAAGTAACATTTTTAAATTAAAATCATTCGGATGGAATGATATATGATACTTTTGATGGCTTATTTCTGTCCGTTATCACTTTTTAATTAGCGCTTAAATAACAATAACAAATTTTATGTGATAAACTTTTTTACTTGATAATTGATAGTTACTTGGTATGGGCTGATAGGGTGAGAAGTATGTGACAAGTCCTGGTTCAATCAACCAATTTATTCCAATTTCAGCACCAGCTATAAATTCTCGCGCAGTTTGTAATACCGCCAATTCTGGTGCTGAATAAACTATTATTGGCAAATTTTGAGTCATAGTGAAACCAAGTTGGGCTGCGAAATGTGCGCTGATGTTCGTTAATGGTGGATCCATCTCCAATAAAGTTTCAGTTCAAGAAAAAAAAATGTTTAGGAACTATATTCGAATGCAAAAGAGACGAGCAGCAACATCTATTTACAATTGATGGAATTTTTTCCATTAGGTTGCTAAATCTTTGAATCATAAAACTGATTACTGATTATTAAATTATCCATACAATACTAATTAAAATTATCGACCAAGAAGGTTGTATTTATGTTAATTATGATGATTACAATTAGAAGTGGAAGATTTCAGTTGAAACTTCAGAGAAAATTACTAAAAAATCGTCATGTCTTTCACGTTTTTGTAAAGTATAAGGCATATTAAGATCGTATGGCCTGGAAAGAAATTTCATTTAAATTTTATTTTCAAAACTAAGAATCACTAAAATATTAAAAGGAAAAGAAAAACGAAAAAAAAACATCTTTCACTATGCTCGATTGTAGAAACGAATAACTATGAACGTTTTTACATTTCATTTTCGAACAATTTCAAGTGTTCATGTTTACTTGTACCATATTATATTATTTCTTGTCATTATTAATTAGTGGATTGAAAGTTATTAGATAGTTTTGGAAGCTTGTTTTTTACTGTTAAATGACGCCTTCATCCAAATTGAGTTAGATGATGACAATTGGCTTCTGATAGCAGTAATACTGATAAAAGTGTACTAAGAGAGAAGGATCCATTCCACATTATTTAGGAATTACTTCAGTTAAATTAATCATAATGATCTTTTCCCTTTGAAAGCATCATTTACACTGTTAAATAGAATTTAATTCAAATTTCAAAAATATGTAATTATTTTGATTTAAAAATCGTAACACATAGAGTTTCGAATCGTCAAAGGCGTCCTCTATCCATTTTGGGAAAACTTCAGTAACAGTTTCTCCACGTCTCATAAGGATTACTCGCGCATCATCTGCAACTATATTCTGCCTTTTTCATCTAGAAATCGAAATAAATTGAAGTGATAGCAAACTAAATTAAACTTAATTTAGTCACAATTAAACTCGAGCTACGTTTGTTATAGTGAGAGTTTGCTATTAATCTATTTCTTTCTTATGCTAACACAATAAATATGCAAATTGCAATTTTTGTCACTTTTGGTGAAGAGAATTGGACTGATAAGAAAAGACCTTCATGGAGATGCTTGACCCGTAAGTTATCAATTAAACGTATCACCAACTTGTTTGCGAAAATATCATGATCATCAATTTGTGTTATATCCGTTCCCTAAAAGAAGAGTAGTTCTTGCATTATGATTGAAATTACCACAACTTAAAATTCTAAAGATTTGACTCATCTTCAATCTTTCAAATTCTTTGATAATGCCTAACATCATGCAACATTAAATCATATTTGATACACTAAAAAATAAAATATTGAATCATATTTGATACCAAAGGATAAAATACTTTTGTATTATTTTAAAAGAAATACCTCTGCTGAATAATTTGGTTTCGAATCAAGCTCTTCATATTTATCATGTGTTGAAAATGACAATAATTTATTAGTTAAATTTGTTAAGCTTTCGACAGTGGTATTATCATGGGATTCATGACTGCTACCCGAAAATATTCTACATACAATTTCAGAGTACTTAGTTATAATTTTGGAATAAGTCATTGAGGATTTTTGATTTTTAATGAAGGATTTCTTCTGATAGCTAATTTAATTTATTAAATCATTTAATAAAGTTTCTTCTTATCAATTATATTCATTTATAATTTAGTATCCTCCTATATCATATTGCGGTATTTCTTAAAATTTTTTTAGTTGTCTGAAATTTCACATTAAATATTTCGCGATAAATTTCAAATTTCAGCACTGTTGCTCTTTTTGAGCTATTGAAAGAGACGAAATCCAAGCAACAATACTTCATCACTTTAATAGTAAGTTATATATTTACAAGATTTTGCAAATTCTAAAATATTCTGATTTCTAATTTCATTATCCGAAAGCATCTCTTGTTTGCCACTAAAGAACACGACCACTCAACAATCGTCCTCACGTTATAATTGCATCATCAACAATCATAAGTTATTTTTTATTTCAGAAAATGATTTAAAATTTTGAAAATATAAAACAAAACTGTAAAGAAAATACTCAAATTTATATGCTTGCAAAGGTCGTCCAGAATAAATGCCGAATTACCTGATGAAGAACTGCAACACCAACAAATACTGTATATGTTACTGGAATTTTGAGCTATATCATGAAAAAATCTAACTACAAGAATCGAGTCAAAATCTAAGAAACGACAGTGAAATTATTTCTACTTGCGAAATGAAAGGAAAGAGAAGTTGAAAGAGAAAAGAGTAGCTAACATACTTCATTAATCTCAGCATCAGAAGATGCGATTCTCATATTAGTGAGCATGAATGTATAACATAGAATGCACTTTTAAAAATTGAATCGGCACAGGATAGAACATAAAAAGCACGCGTTTTTCAAGAAAAATCAACATATATTTATTTCTCCTTACAAATTTACTTCTTTCTTTTTTTCCCGGTAAATTCCTTAGTCGATTTATCTTTTATTGAAAAGTTTTTTTTATTTTAAAACATATTAAGTGCTTTCATTTCTGTTACATAGAACTTTGTAAAAGAAATTCACCGATAGCAAAAAATTGAGCGTGTAAGTTTTTCCTTAACAAAAACTATCCATTAGCAGCATTTTAAATTTCTATTATTTCATGAAAGAGAGCTAATATTCACAGACAATACTTAAACATACATACTGCAATATGTGTATAAAGGAAAAATCACACAAATTCTCGGAAATCGTGCATCCGTTGATCTCTTTTATCAGCTGAAAACATTGATATTAATTGATACTTATAATTATTGCATCCCAGCATTCTTTTAAAATTAATCTAATCATTGATGCATTCCAGTTATTAAAATCAAATCAATAATTCACCTTCAGTTGCAACTACTGCCCAAATATTAATGATAAAAAATTTAATAGTAAGAAATCTAACATAGATGTTGATCAGCATGTTAAAAAAAAAGATTTCGCTATTCTAATGAAAAGGAATAAATCTGTGTCATTTTCGCATATTCCATAAAAGTAATGAGTAGAAACAAAAAACAATAACATACACAAAATATTTATTGGCGGCATAAAGTTTTTGATCAGAACCCACACTAACAGCTCCACTATGCTCGCGCCAGAATATTCTCGAGCCTCGCTTTAATCCATTAATTGGCAACAGATAATCATAAGCATCTTGCCATAATCCAAATGGCGGACTATATGGTAACATCGAAATCACAAGTCTGCAGTGAATTAAAAATCCATAAAAAATTGATATAATGTTAAAGCAATAAAACTTCAAGGAAGAAAGATAAGTTATTCCACAAACTGCGGAACAAGTAATATGAACCGCCAATATAATAACTAGCATGTGGATTAAATATGCATATTTATTTGGGCTACATTTTGAAGCGTTAATCCTGAAAGAAGAGCTGAAATTGAGCACCTCTTACCCCATTTTTTTCCCTTAACTGAAATATGAAAAAATTGCATAAACTTTTTACCCGGAACCCGCAACTGCCATTACTGTTGAAACCACTTGGAATGGATATGTGAAATTGTTCACAAGTATCGGTGCAATCAAATGTAACATTTTGCGTGTTGAAACAACAAAATTCTCTTCTTCTTTGTTATTAGAACGCTGCAACGAGGAATTTTCTAGCATAACTATTAAGTAAACAAATAAACAAATAATCTAAAATGGACCGTAATGACTGCTATTGAACGATTCAAAAGGAAATCGAAAGTTTATTTCGAATGAAACAGTAACGTTAACTTACAATGGCATCTTGTTGAGCACGCAGCGTAATACGTTCAATACCAAAAAGTACAAAGTGTATACCCCATATTGAAAAATATTCCGCAATCAGTTGCGGGATCAAACCTCTAGAATATTGAATAATTATAGAAAGCACATAAATGATACGAATATAAATCCGTTCGGAACTTAACTTTAATTTTATTAAAATAACATTCTGAAATACATAACTTAATCTCTACTAAAATCAGACAAATATTATAACTAACGAAAACAATCCTTTCGGACCCTCTTCAACGCCCACTAGCCACAAGGAGGATAACACGTTACCGTATTTGAACTCATTACCGACAATTTGTGCAATCTGCCTGACCATAATCACTGAAATCTTTGAATATATTCTTATCGGGTCATAAACTACATTTTTAGATATATGATTTAATAAACTGCTAGTAAGAAAAAGCAAGCACCGGTGAATGGACGTGAAAAAATCACAGCAACACTACGAGAAATACTTTCCCGTATAGCGGATCGTACGACACGACGCATACTTTCCGCATCACTCATCTCTGATTCCTCTTTATCTAAATTAATAGGTTTCCCACCAATTTCGGCATAATGGCGATCCATATACTGCAAAAATACAAATTATATCCATCAACATAGTTGCATGGAACTGTTTATACTAAAAACAAGTAACGAGTAATGAATATTCCTAAAATAAATGGATTATTTTAATTTTCGATCTGATAAATGTAAGAGTTATTATAATACAAAATCATCTTTGACTATAACAAATTATGCAACTTTGCTTCATTTCAATTTCAGAGTTTACAATGAGCTATCCCACATCATATTTTCATGTAATCTTAAATGTATATTTCGCTCACTTTATTTCATAATGCATTGAATCTTAATGGAAAATAATTTTCATGCACTTTTTCATCATTTATTTCTCATCTGAACCTGTTATCACCTCCTCAGTGTGTCACAACAAAAACTAACAATATTTGTTGCAAGATCGACAAAGCCGGAAGTAAACTGAGAAATCAAGGAGGCATCTATGCCAGCATACAGTCTGCGTAATCCAAAGCGATTTTGTAGGTTTTGGGCTAGAATAACAAAATATGGTATTAAATAATAGTATCAACAGGACAGCGAAATGCTGAAGATTCGAGCGTTAACTCGAGATGAGAGAAGTAAATGTAAAAGGAAAATAAACCGGAGATTACCAACTTCCTGCGTAATGAGGCACATAAGTTGACACTATTAGAGCTTGCCTCAAAACTGCATTAAATTTTCTCGAAAAGCAAACAAAATAAAATACAAACGTTAGCGGGATAAGATGAAAATGTATACCATATTTGAAACCATTTGGAAGAAAATATGCTTCGCGGAAGAACCATAAAAATTTTCCCGGAATTAATGGAAATGGTTCATAACCAAGTTGGAAGAGAATTTTCACATGTGTTAGCGGATAAACTGCAGCACCGATCAGTGTTTTTACAGCAATATACTTTCCACGTTTCTCAACCTTTTCTGTCTATAAAGATGGAATGATAATCATGTCACAAACTGTAACAAATGGTATCAAGAAAACTAATGAAAGAAATTATGACAAAACTTGCAAAACATCCAAATTATCTATAACACTAATGATATCCGAATATACATTCCACTTTATAAGATTTTATTTTTCATTATCCATGTAATTTCCAATAGGTACTATTAGGTTCGATCTTTACTACTAGCAATGGTAGTAAAAATGGCAAATATAAAGAGTAAAATTGGGAAAGGTCGATAAATCTCCATAATTTTAATGACAAGATGCCATTGCTTAACAACAAACTACAATCGTTAAGGGTTCGTCAATAAATCAAATACGAACATTTAATGTGATTTTTGAATCCTGCTCTGATTTCACTTAATTTCCCACCATATGAAGATTTATACTGAACACATATCCCACATCCAAGCAAATTAGTGTACATCATCCCCTACCTCAGTGTCATCAAGACCGAGATGTCGATTCCAAGCATGCATTTCTTTTCCTTTCACCACTGTATTCTAAAATTAACAAAAAAAAAAAAATTTTTTTTACTCGAACAAAACTTTTATTCTTAATTCTTTTAAATATTAACGACACTATAGTTTTCAATATAAATTTACGCTAATGACTATTAATAATATTCAATCTTTTTTTCCTTTGAAATTACTTCCATTGAAATATTTTTCCATAAAAATTCTTCAAGAAATACGCTAGAAGAAACAAAAAAAAATGTTTTCCTGTAAAAATTCTTCAAGAAATACGCCAAAAGAAAAGAAAATCTTAAGAAACTGTCGTCTTTTTTTTTTGCATTTCATAAAGTATTTCTGAACCTATAAGATTAATTAAATAATATCTAACACTGGAAAGGATAGATTGGTACTACAAAATACTTTCCTAAATCTATACAAAATTCTGAATCATTAGGTGAAATAACTGAACGATTGCTATTCTATCGAATGATTCCTTAAATTTAAAAGAAAATTACATTCTAAAAATTGTTACCATCAAATTATTGCATATTATCGAAAATATTTCGATAATAGATAAATCAAAATATTAATTTCTGTATGCGTAAAATAATAGAAAAGAGTAAGAAATTAGGTCATAGCAAGTATGCACGGACGCAGCCTACTAACACCATTTGAAACATTCCAATCTATTTTGTAAAGTCCATTTCACCCGGAAATATCTTAAAAAAAACTGTGCAGCGAAAATCATTGCAAGAACTTTCCTCATACATTGCAACTATATATTGGATGAAGGAAAACTTAATATTTATGCTTAAATTTCTCGAATTTTTCCGTCAATTTACGCAATGCACGTTCATAACTTCCAATTTCAGAATCCAACACAATTTACTATCAAAGATGATTGAAGTAAGTTCACTTCATCGTTATTTATGGTGACAACAATTAGTTTAGCCTGGATTACCACGAAAAGCGTTCACTTTCCAGGAGTAATAGCATCCATAAATTAGATAGTGCATGGTTCAGATGACTTTCAGATAGATCACAGACAGTTCCAGATGATTTAGCTTGCACTGAAAAATGAGAATTTATAAATATAAACTTCATTGTCATATGATTTCTTCCAACTTTGGTCATATTTTCTAAAGAATTAAAGAAAAATGTCTCTTAATTATGTGATTATATGTTTATGATTATGAATTGATTATTTGTAACTTATATTTTATTCTTTCACATATCGATAAACATTTGCACAGAAATAAATAATAATAAATAGAAATTACAAAATGAAAATACAAAATTCGATGAAGTATTTTGTTTGAAAAAATACACAAATTATATTCTCCTAAACTTAATGATTTTATCATATTTTACATTTTTTTTGTGAAAAATAATGCATCAAACGGAATTTTTTTGTAATTTTAATCAATAAAAATTTCAAAGAAAAATGGAATGAAAAAGAATTTTTCAAAAAATCAGCAAATTAATTTCAACTAAGAATAGAGAGAAATCTACGAGTACAAATCTTCATTATATTTTCATGTACTGTCCTATTCCATTTATTATGACGAATGTAAAATTTCTCTTATGCTTTAATTACAAATGATTTCAAACTATATTAAATTAAATGATTTGATTTTCATTGTGTTGATTATAGCAAATGAACATTGTGGAATATTTCTGTAGTGACTTCAAGTATAAATTTTAAAATAAAACCGTTACAAAGTTTTTAACTTGGATACTAATCTATACTAGGAAGAACATTGCCAAGTAAAAACTTAAAAAATAAACAAAACTTTTTAAAAAAAATCCTTAAAATCACTACAGAAATATTCATCAAATAAAAAAAAAAAATTATTAAAGCAATTGAAGTGTGTTAAAATTACTCATATTCTTCTATTGTTGATGCATTCATTATGGTATCTTTTTGCAATCAAATCAAGGCTAATCTGAACTATAACTAGTGACCAATGGAAAGAAATTAGACTTTCAAATAGATTTATAATTTACACACAATTTAAAATAAGCGAATACAACGAAATTCTTAATGTTATTGTATAAAAAATAAGAAACAATTTCTTGACAAACAGTTCTATAACTTATTACTATAAAAAGTTCTTCAGAATCTGCATTTTATATCATAACCATAATTTCAATTTAATGAAAACTACTCCTCAATAGAAGGACACCGGTTCGAGAATTTGTTTTATGGCAGTCAGTAATTGCTTATCAACTTGATAAATACAATTCGAAGGCGGAAGATGAGGAATAGGGATTAGCAACGGTTCAAAGACATCGAATATAAGCACATGCGATCCTTCAGTGCTAGAGCATTCCTTGTCCACATACTGAAATAGAGCAGAATCACATTTTAAAAAGATAACAACAAAAGAAACTAAATTAACTGTTCAATTTACATGAGTCTTAATTAGGGACATACCTGTCGACAACTCTATTTTTTATCTTTAGTAAGAAAAAAAAAAAAAGCGATATAAAAATAGTGTCTTAGCACGTTACAATTTCTTTGATTAAAACTCGAAATAATAAAAACCGAATAGAGCATAAATATTACTTATTTTGTACAATAAAATATTTCTATTTTAAAGTTACTGTTAATTAATGTTACCTTCTTTTCATACTCTTCCACTGATAAACAATCAGTAAGCAATGCTCGACCCACAATAGCACCCGAAGGAAATTCTGATGGAAGTTTGGACACTGCCACATCATCTAAAAATTCCATCTTTCCTATTTGTTCATCAAGAAAATAAAATAAAAAACAAATATGCAAAAAAGATTTCAAGAACCATAAAGATTACTGTTTAAAAATTTATTAAATATTAATAAGATAAAAAGCTTCTATAAAATAAAGCAATAGCTCTTTTGATATTGCTCTGCCTTATCATTTACTTACTATTTGGGAGCGAATGTCGAAAGCGTGAAATTTCATTTTCAATTTCATTTTTTGAAACAGCTTTGCCCTTTGAAGCAATAAGTATCGGTCCTCTGATATCAACATCTTCATTCCATGGAATATGCCTGCAGAACTTTTCCTTAATTTTACTTACTGATTTTAATGCTAACTCTACTGCTAAATCTCATAACCTCATAGCCTTATGGAATAATCTCATAATCTCATAGCCTTATGGACATACCACAGAGCATTTAAAATACATCATAATATAATCATTTATTATATCATAGTCATATTCGTCGACAGAATCGCTGTTTGAAAAATATGTAACAGCAAACAAGGTGGTATAATGAACCTTCGAAATCCATAAGCTAGCAGTGTTGCAGCAGGTTGAACAATACCAATCGAATAACCTTTTCTTGCCACTTCCATATATATCATTTCATCAGTTAACATCATTAATGCTCTGTCTTCCATGTCTCCTTCATTATCGATATCTTGCTGAGGATTACTTTTCCATTTACTTTGACCGTTATACTGGAATGAACAATGACTGGCAGGTTGTGTTAAAAAAATCTATCTAAATTTTCACTAATGCATCATATACATTGAAAATTTTTATACCAAATCAAATCAAATCCAATCAAGGGACGCAAAAAATCTCTTTGTTAAAAGGGTAAAAATAAAATTTCATTGAGAAAAAAAAAACAATTCATAGCTCCCATTTTATATATAAACTGGTCCTGTTATTTTTTCAAATTGTTTATATAGTTCTAATTAATTTATAGACAGACCAAAAAGAAGAATTCTCGTATTAAATTTTTTATTTTTTAGTCTCAAGAATAAAAAAGAAAGGCAAAAAAAAAACCTTTAATACAAATCCATCCGGAGCCCACTTCGCTATAGGTCTTGATGCTTCAATTTGTTGTCGTCTTCTGGAAGATGATAAAATTGACTCGATCAGTGGATCACAGGTGTCGTCATATTTTTTTTTAGTCTGGAATTACAAGATCTAATATCAAAGAATTATTATAATTCAATTAAAAACTATAACAAAGTCCCCTGCCTCTCCTTGTAATAGCCAAAATAAGATGTAAAATAGTTTGGAGCTAAGCAAATTTCATTCATTTATTCATTCTTAACCCTGATTATTACATGGCTATCTACAAATATTAGATCTTCTGCTTTCATTATTTAGTAGCAACACAAATTTTGTAACTGAAAAAGCGATAAATTTCCTTTCCTATATTAGGCTTTTTTGTCTTATTAGCTTAGCAAATGGGTATTTTTTCAAGTTGATTTGAAATGAGCACGTCGGAAAAACAACTGCTATGACATCAAATTGAAATCTTCAGATGTTTTACGAAAACTCTTACAACAGCCCGCTTCTAACAGAATACGGAAGTATGGTGAAAAAACTTCAAGTTATCATGAAACAATGATTAATCAGGGAAAAAACAAATATTCTTGATATATCAAGTTGTAATAGAAAGAACTAAGATTTTCAAAAACTTGATCCAATATATTTTGGAAAATTTACTTCAGAAACATTGGCTTTCTCCAAATCGAAGTCTACAATAAGAGCCCGTTGTTGTCGCATTCGTAATTCTTTTAATTCTTCTTTACGAGCCATTATAGCTTCTCGTTCCTGTTATTATTATAAAGATTGTTCACTTATTCATGTGAACTGATCAAACTATCCGAGTTACTTATTTCAGTGATAAATTAAACAAAGTATATTGACAATTATTCTTCGATGAAAAGATCTATTTACCGAAATCAAATGAGACATTATTCAAGTAACCATCGAAAAGTGGAAGATATTAAAGATTGATAATCTTGGTAATTTTAATGAGAAATAGCACTAACCGCTTTTGTCAAATATATGTTATTTTCCATGTTATAATAGTCCGACTCCAAGTCATGAATGTGTGTTTTCATTTCTCTAAAACTGCTATATATTTAAAAATTGCTTCTTTTTCATAAATTAAGCTCATTTTTAACAACAAATTTGTAGTCCCAAAACTGCTTCCTCTATGATAGCAATCTATGTCATCTACGACATCAGATTTTAATACTAAAATGTACAGATGACTTACGCATCCAAATCTGCAGCCAGTAATTTATTTTTGTACTGCTCGGCTTTTGCGAATGCACTCCCGACTGATGTCAAGGAAAATCCTTTAATTCCGCCATCTTCATATCCTAATAATTTGTAGTGAAGTTCAACTGATTTTCTTGATTGTTGATTCAAAATCTGAAATAGTTTCAATGAATAATGCTGATAGCTAGATAAAAATTTATTCAAGTAGATTCTTAAATTTAATTCAAATAGATAATGAGAGAAAAAACTTGGAAGACATTCATCTTTCAACCTTTCGGAATGATATTTTTAATTTAAGGCGTCCCCTACATAACGACGATGATAAATGCCATATTTATCAAACTTTAGTGACATTTTCTAAAAGTGACCTTTCTGCCATAATGTCAGTTTCATCAGTTTCAAATTTTTGACACTGATTAAGCTATTTTTTAATTCACCAAGAGATAAAACAAGGCAGCAAAATTGAAAGCAATTCAGTAAAGAAAATCTCAAATTATAGAACTTACTTCCCGTTCTTCTCGAGTGCAAACGATTTCGCCGCAAAACATACAGGGACCACTGCCTTCCTGCTCGCATACTATACGTCCACAACTCAAGCAATTCCGAATCAACTTATGTATTCTGGCTTGACAATCACAGCGATGCCTTCCTAAAACTTACTGCATTACATTGTGTGGATTAAAAATAGCCTTTGCAAACCATTACAATCAAATTGAAGCTAAATTTACCTGGAAGTAATTTATTGATAAAATTATTATTCTTCAATGTTACAGAAATATTTGGCTTCTGATGATGAGAATGAGTTTGATTCACTGATGATGCCAATGCTTTCAACGAATCGTTGGGACGGTTCATGTTAACGTTAGCAGTATATCTGGATGTAAATCATCTTATGAAACTGTAAATAATAATATTGTTTAAATGATCAGCTCAAAAATCAGCTAAAATCATAAGACAGACATTTCATTTGCAGTATCCAAAATCTAAACATTTATTCCTCTATTTTTCCCATATATTTTGCCTTTAAGATAGTTCCAGATTTCTTTTCCTTTCAAAACATCCCTTACATGACATGAAGTTTTTTAAAGAGAGAAAAAAGTTAGGTTTACGTTTATACATAATTTACGAACGCTTAATTTCTTACAATTATTTCAATATATCATTCATTTAACAAATAATTGAAAATCTTAACTTTTTACAAATAACCATTAACATTGATGGAAATTTTGTGCAATTTGCTAATATTATTGTCAATTTCAAAAATAAGCCAAATTTTAATTTATTTCAATTGTACAATTAAAGCATTTCATAGTTCAATAATAAGAAAAAGATAATATAAATGATAATAATGAATAATAAGAAGCACTTAATTCTTTCAAAATTCTGCCTTTAAACATTTCCCTCTTTTTTAACTCTACCAAAAAACTAGACAACAACTGCTTTCTTGAATAATACATACCCTTATGGAATGAAAGCAGTGCATTGATATTTGCAATATTGCAAATTGTATTATATACAAAAGTAATTTGCAACATATATGGCAGTCATTATCATTTTACCAAACTTAAAAATTCCTGGGTTCTTTTACAAAAGATATATGAAACAAAATATTCTTTTACAAAAGATATATGAAACACATGCTCGCAGTAGTAAAGCAAAAAATTACGTTACAAATATAAAATATAGAAAGCAATTATTTAATATCGGAGGCAAGAGATTATGCCACGACAAAGCATGGAGAAAAATTGACCAATTGACTAATTGACCCGTTCCACAATTTTCCCTTACTCACAACACAGTTACATTTGAATTCTAAAATACTTCATACTAGAAATTACATTTTATTCTTAAATCTTTACATATTAACGAAGAGTTTAAAAATGCATTCCAGTATCATACATCAAGTTCATGAGCTGATTATGTGTGATATAGGCATAGGCATATGCTAAACTCCGAAATATTATATATATTTTTCCACACACCCACAATTTTCTGTAGCATGAAATAATTTCTCAGTCCAGGAAAATCTTAGAAATTTTAATACCTACTATCTCTAACAACCGCTGGAATTTCCCTAGCTTTACAGAAAATTCAAATTGAATTATTTGAAGTCTAAAAATGGTACGCAGGAAAAGACTGAGCAGAAACTCAGTGTAATTTTTTTCTACGTACCATTTTATAAGTAGAAACTCCAGAAAAAAAATGCTAAAAATAATAAACAAATAATTAGCTCAAATTTTATACGAAACATGCGAAATCTTTGTATGAACAAAGCACAGAAAATTTTGGTGAGAAAATGCTGTTAAATTTTAACACAGGAGACGAAAAGCGATGAAGTTATGCGGTGAACCGAAATATATTTCCAGAAATTACATTCATCCAATTCAATGCCGCTTATGATTTGTTTGCTTTTTACTAATTTCTGACTCTCTACCGAGTTCTGATACGAGGCATTCAGCATTATCTAAAATTATGAATCGATATTTACCGCTATATTTTTCATATTAATTTGTAACTGTTAGTAACTGTATCAATTAATAACTGCAAGTTCACTGACTAGGATTACCATTTTTTTTTTTTTTTTAAATTTCTGAACTAATTAGCCTGTTAAACAATGAATATACGGAAATAAAAAATAATTTTTCGATATCACAATCGTGGCACTTCTTAAATTGTTCATCGTTCAACATTTTGATGCATCACGGACGTGTTTGAAAAAAAATGAAAAGAAAAACATAAAATAAGACAGAACTATAAAGAAATACAGCTAACCATGTAAACGTATGTATCTATCACGCTGCTCACGGGCAAAATTTTGCAAATCGATAGCAAAAGCATCAATATCATAATCCACTTTACTAGGTCGTTTCAACAACATTGCCATTTCCGCTTTTGTTCTCTCCATATCCTAAAAAATATTGAAGGGCCACTGTATAGCATTAGTAAAAGCATAGCCTACTATCATCAGCACCAGAAAATGGATATGGGACTGCCAATTTACAAACTTTTAAAATGAAGAATTTCATAACTTACTTCGTACAATGCAGTTAGCTCATTACAAGATTTCTCTTCTGCAAAGGATATTTTTTGCAATGTTCTCTGCAATCTATATCTTTCGTCGTTTAGTTCCTAAAACCTTTATAATGTTTAAGAAACTTCGGACTTATTTCTAAGTAATATTCTCAAAAGAAAACTGCTTGATTCATATAAGTCCTTCATATTTACAAATCATGAAGAAAAAGATTAAAATATTAATATATGAAAATTCGGTCATCGATTCAATTATATTTATTTTTTTTTAAAGTAGTTCTTTAGATAGAGAGTTGCCAAATATCCAACTCTTTATAGAACAGTACACGAAAAAGAAAGATATTGATAGAGCACACAATAGTAAACTTATATAAAGATTCTATAATGCAAATGAAGAGGTGCTGATATTATAATTTTTAATCAAATCAAACCGCATACATTTGTTGACTGCAGGATATCATATTCTTCATCAATATTACTTAACATAAATTCTTCATCTTCCATAGGTATATTTGATCCATCTTCAGCGCCTAATTCTTTCACTCTGAAGAAAATACTAGTAAATGTTAAGCAATGTTAAGCAATAAAAAAGACACTGAAGAAAGAGTGATACCTGTCAGCATATCGTAACGTGTTCAAAGTATGTTCGCAACAAGACATGCCAGGGCTAATCATTGCTATCTGTAATTAAATAGAGTTCACAGAAATTTCAACAAGTACATAAAAAATATTCTAGAATTTTTTTTTTGAAAATATTTTAGAATTTTTTTTGAAAAAATTTGAAAATAATTCAAATGTCTCACCATACACGTCCTTGCATTCATACCAATGAAACTATCACGAAGAACGAGCGTTAATTTAGAAGCTCGAAATGGAACATGCGCTGAATTTCGACCCATTGCTCTAAAATAGAAAAAGTGCAATTAAAAATGAGTTGAAATCATGCAGTCTGAAAATAAAGAAAATTGATAGTCCGCCTTTGCATATCATCCTGAACATTGATAATGCATGACCGCAAATAGAAAATATTCATGCCAAACCTCTCCCCCTCCTCTCTTCCGGATTTATATTATTTATTATGCAGGTCACATTATTTTTTTAGTGGACATTAAATTCACTTCTTTCTTTTATTGGATACTAACATATTTGATAAGCAAATTTTAAATATGAGAATTTTATAGATTTCCACTTAACTTATACACTCTTTCAGAGCTAGAAGAGATTTGTTGATTTCTGAACCTTCCATGCGAGTCTGGCGATCTGTATTTACCGTATCGACTCCGCGTTCATTGCCCGCTAAATCAATCAAAGAAAACTTTCCCCATATACGTCCTAATCCCTTCTCCGTTCTGAAATAAAAATGTGGTCAAAATCACTTATTGTTAAGAAATATATCGAAAGAGAATCTCCTCTGCATCATGGGATTTTTTTGCCTTCACAATCGTAAAAATCTTTTTACCTTTTGCTCCATTTCCATTACCTTCTACTTTCTGACCAGGAAAAACTTCTTTTCATAGACTAGGCTATATAACATCAATAAATGTTAATTAAAACTCCAATTCCTATCGAGCAATTGTGGATGCAGTGATAGCAAGCATGAATGTTCAAGCAAAATTAAAATAAAACTTTTCCACTTTTAAAAGATAGATCAAAAAGGAGTTAGCCTACTTTTTGCGCAAAATAATTTGAAACACAGCATGTGATCGAGATGAGTTTGCGTTAGCAGAAGTTGTGCCCGCTGTCCGCATCACAGTACCCTTCTTTATCAATTCTAATACCTGAAATAAGCGTTTTCCAGAAAAGTCCGACAAGTTATCATTTTCTAAAAAAATCCAATTAAAAAACATGGATAATTATTAAAACAGAATTTATTAGATGATACAACTTTTATGCAAGAAATGATCAGTTTAACTTAAAATATTAAGCTGAAAATAAAAAATACCAACATCATCTTCATCATGAACCAGCACTTCTTGTAAACCAACCACCTGAACCTCCTTTTTGCCGTCTTCTAACACTCGTAACATGGCCCTGTTCCCAATAAGATCAAAAACCTAAAATAACGTGTACGTTCGGATGTAGCGAATGGATAGAAAAAATAAATAAAGCCCTTAACTCTTTTCTGTAAAAAGGCTAATTCCGCAACGAACAAGTTTTTGAAAAAAAAAATTTGAATTCGCTAGTACTAACCTTGCCACCGTATATTTCGAAAAAACTGCAGCAAACTTGAAGGTTATGCCTTTTATAATCTTTGTGTAACAGCCTGAATACATCACTGGTTGTAAGAGCGTATATGCCTTTAGTACAATCCTACAAATTAACGAAGCTGAGATGTAACTATTTTTATTTTACTTTCCATTTCATCATCTTTAAAAGTATAAACGCAAAGTAAGTGATTATGCGTAAAATTTATATAACTTAACTTTTAAAAAATGCTTTCTCAGTTAAGTACCTGCCAGTCACTGTATTATCAAAAGTCAAGACTAATCTTTCAAGTTTTGATAAGAATAAAAATTTGAACCGAACTTTCATGTACCGTAATTGAAGTTCAGCGGGAGGATACAATTTTTTTACGGTAGCCAAGCATAAATAAACTGAATAACTTGAAAAACAGCGCTACTTTTACAAAGCCTACTTCTCCCTAATGATTTTACTGTTAAACAAGAGAGAAATTCTTTCCTATTTCCCTGCGGCCTATCGCATTAGCAAATATCAAATAGGTTACGCATTTATCGCATTTATTGCTAAAAGTATGACTTATTACAAAATGGCACTTGGAACCTTACTCAATGCGCTTATAAATCCCACACTACAAAACTATAAAAATTGACAAGCTGAACGAAATTGATTGGGAAACTAATTAGTAACTGAACAACAACAGTGTGAAAAATTCCTATTTACCTGCGTTTTACCCGTAAAATCGCCGCCCATAGTATGAGTTTTACCAGATCCTGTTTGGCCATATGCAAAGCATGTAGCAAAACCTTGTTCGAAGATTGTTTTCACAAGCGGCTGTGCAGTGAATCTAAAAGCGACCACATTTTTGCCTTCGTATGAAAACCTATTATAGAATTCCCTTCTGCAGAACAAAAAGAAAAAAAAATTTTGCCAGAAAACTAACTTGTAAACCATGTCATTATTTGTATTCTCGTCAAAAGTATAATCAAATCTAAATTTCTGATTTTCCAAATATTTTGTCAAATCCACTTTTACTTGAGGTTGATGAACAATCAGATGGTCCCTATTTGGAATCGTTATCACCTGCAAAAAGTCACGTAAATTAACTCCATACCAAAAATAGCACTGCAAAAATCTGTTAGAATATAAACCTCAATCTCTTTTTTCATGATTTCTTTCCTATTGAGAGGCCTCTTTCGAACACAAACGCAGATTCGGTGATCGGTTACCTGGAATTCAGAATTTCCAATTACATTTCTACCAATTTCACGATTTCAATTATTTGAATCTTTTAATTCCTTAATTTACAACATTTATAATGGTCAGTTCATCGAAATTTCTGAATTTTCAAATATTTCATAAATTTGCAAAACATAGTTCATTTTACCTGATCAGATAACTTCAATGGACGAAAATCAATCTGTGATTGATAATCACGAATCATTGACAAAAATTGCCAATTCGGATTACCGGGATCGATGCTCTTTAGCTGTTCTTTTTGCCTTCTTACCTCTTGCTGTAATTAAAACTTTATTTATAACTTAAAAAAATTTTCATTTAACAAATGAAAAGTGTTTCTAAAAAATCTACTGATATCATTTAAAAAACTCCTCAAAGCACAATTCTTTAAAAATTTACCTCAAGCTTTCTCAGACCAAGCTGTTCTCTAGTCTTTTTCTCCGACAATAAATTTACGCTTTCTCCTATAGATCCTTGCTGATACAGTGCTGATAACCTAAAAGATAAAATTAACCTGCTGCGCACGTCTTTCTTCTCTATTTCTTTGTAGCCGTTCAATTTCCTGTACTGTAGAAGACTTCGAATTCTGATGTTGTTGATTAGCCTTAAGTGCACTGATATCCACTGTTTCATTCGTCATTGCTAAAAACGGATATCAAAAGCCATTCAAATCTTCATTCATGTTACTAACTGTGCTTGTAAACATCTGTACTTTATTTTGCCCATTGGTATATTTGACACAACACCTACTACAATTTCAAATTTCAGACTTTCAAATTTCATATTGTTCCGAACAAACTAATGTCGATCCAATTCATGTAATGCTTACTTAACAATGTCATAAAGATAACTGAAGGTTTAAGTGGAATTTGATAATTTTCACCTAAAAAGTATGGATACAGTGTCAGCTTTTCCAAGTATGCATCCTCAAGATCTGTTTTACGATGTAAGCATTTCTAAACATTATTCTATCAAAACTGATGATGTATTCTTTTTGAAAATTTCCAATTCTCGCTAACCTGTTAATGAATCAACTTCGAAACATGAGGGGTCAAGTGTGTAACGTTGTTGCTTTGGTGCTGGAAGTTTACTGGGTGCTTGCAGCAGACTTACACGATTATGTCCATTTATTTGCGTGGTCGGTACAGCATTATTTCCATTTGTAGCTGTGTACAGTGGACCGATATTATTAGCTCGTGAGATAACCAATCTCTGGCTCTGACGTCTAGTTTCCGCTAAAGACAGAAAACATTTCTGATAACTTGCGATATAAAGAGTCACATGAATTTAAATATATATATATATATATAGTTATGCATTTAACTACTAAAAAATCAATAATAATATATAATGGACTGAGCATGCTTGTCATACTTTCATTATTATTCTGAGTTCTTTGTTGAAGTTCTATTGATGCTGCTGTTGAATGATTCTCCTCACTGGTGACAGACGGAGCGAAATTCATTGATGAAGATGTCGAAGGAGGTGGTATGGCCAGTGTAGGATTGATTGCTAACAGCGTTTTCAAATCGATTTCTTTACCTTTGGTTTCCCCCTGAAATTTAGTCATTTAATTCAAGTATATACTTTATACGATTTCCAAATTCATGCTATCTTAAATCATCAGGGCAATTTCACAATTACTTATTCAATAATTCATGCAGAAAATCAGGCAAGTTACACGTTAAATATTCTTAAGTGATTTTAACCTATCGTACCCCGTCAATTTGTTTTAGAAACATAAAGACACATTTAACTTATTAAATATGCCCTATTTGTTAAAGATATTCAATTGAAATAGAAATTAAAGCAAACTGAATCAAATGGACTCAATGAAATTAAGTTTTTAAGAAAGCTGTTAAACAAATTCCTTACGAAATTATAAAACAACTAAACTGTACACTTTAAAACATTTTCAATGAGAAAACTTGCATTTTCAAACCATTCGACAGTCACCGATTGCGTTCCCTTACGAACTTCACTGATAACAGCATTGTGGACTCGACCATCTGAACGTCGTATATCCACATGCATTCCCACATTGATTCTCTCCATTCTTGTTTTTCTTGTGGTTTTCTGGAATTTCAAGCTGAAGAACTAAATTTTACAAATTTTGAAGCAAATGAAGCGTTCAATGAAACATTAATTCCAAGAAATGAAAACGAAAAAGTGAATACCAAAACAAGAAAATTTTAATTTGAATTATTACATTTGAGAAAATTTAACCACTTGAACTCTAAATCTTTCTCTTATTGAACCTTTACCCAACAGCATAGTACAATGTGTGCTGACATTAAATGACATTGATTAATATGTTTATAAATGGTTTATTAGATAACGTCTCAGTCTAGATAAGATTTGCTACCTAAAGAGTTTTGTCTAATTTATGATCAATTTCTTGCACTTACGGTTCGCTGAAAAAGGATCAAAACCGATTAAAAATGAATATAGAAAAACCTTTTTTAGCAAGCGCCGACCCATTATCACAGAAATTCGGTGTACCTGAAGTTTTCATGTACTATTGTCGATTTCTTAGATTTGCGGAATGATGATGAGAAAAATAACACTAACAATAATTCCAACTTCCTAAGTTTTTCCACTTAGTTGCTGTAAATATCATCTAAAATTGGATCTTACTTAGATCATGGAAAGTGCTTATGTAATGTAGATTAAGAGCTATAGCTGAAGAAATCAATCCAAGAATGTCTCGAATCCAGAATGTCTCGCTAAGAACTTTTCGAGCAGCTGTAAATTAACAGATCTGCTATTCAATCACCTATTTAACAGTATCTTAACTAAATTAACATATAGCCTCTTCGTCAATGTAAATATCATTCATTCGGCCAAGGACATATCCCGCGAAGTTGCAATGTATCATTTTGATAGGGCTATTTTAGAGAGATGATGGGATCAAAAAGAAGATGCAATGATGAAGATGTACGCCGATCTGACACATTCATACTTATTTAGTGACCTTGGAAGAGAAGATAAATAGATAGTACTTACCAGCCTTAATTATTTCCTAATATTCACAAAATGTTGAAATAAATCGTCCTAATTAAGATCCGATAATAGTCGAAATTTTAATTCTTATATTTTACTTTCGAATTTACTGATGCAGAAATGTTTCTTACACGACCGCAACTACTTTTCACTGATTCAATAATAGTCTTCCAGATTCTCCTAAGAATCGTAATGTTTAGAATATTTCATTTTTCAGCAAATTAATCGATACAATTTGAAATTCATTTGGTGGGATTTAACAAAATCGCAGTCCTTATACATCACTAGTTAAAGTCTTAAAATATCAGTAAATGAATTACGCGTAGTAAAGCGGAGATTTTGTATTAATCTGATGTAAAATTGAAAAGATTAATAGACCACTTCCTCAAATTTGTTTTAGTATCATCTTTTTTTTACGAAACTTAGATAAAAAGTGAAATAATTAATGACGATCTTTTTTATCAAAATTACAAAAATATTTATTTTATGCAAAGTTGCATGTTTTTGACAAGAAATTACAACTTCTACCCTCAGATATTCAAAAAACATTAATTAAAATATCAATAATTTGAAATAAAGTTGCTTGAAATGACCAACATGCTAAGGATAATAATTAATAATAATAATAATAATGACAATTATATTTGATTTGTTTAACAACAACGAGTTCCACCTGAACTCATTCAGATTGAAGTAATGACTACTTGAAAGAAGATTATTAAGAGTTAAAATTTACTAAATTCAAAAAATGTATATTTATGGAATATACAATGTGAGTTCACATGCCAACTTTGAAAGGAGTTAAATTAATTTCCTTTTTTCTCTCTTTTCAAGATAAATCGAATTTTATGATAATCCTATAATGCTATGAATAAAGCAAAATGACAGTTGTAAAATATAACTTTTCTTAAATTATAATTTGTTTTTACAAGTTTTTTTCGAAAATTAACTGAACAAAATTAATTAATAAATAATATATGAACTTTTACACCTCAAATTTGATAATATCTAAATCATTCCACAGTAAAATAACAATAACTATTAGCAATACTAAAATAAACAAATATGTAATTCAATGATTTGAAATAGATTAACTTAGCAATACTATTCCAAATGCCCATTTCAATTCACTAATTCATCCTTCGTCAATTTTCAACCACAGCAAATTATCACAATTAAAATTATGAATCCTCCCATATGTGATTTTCACGCAGCCCTTATGAAACAGTTAATGGATCTGTCTAAATGTTATAATAATGTAAGAGACTTGATTATTTTAGTATAGATATTTCATTTATTTCAGTATTTCAGTATTTAGTACAGATATTTCAGTTATTTCAGTATTTCAGTAAAGATAAGCAAAAAGAGAAGTTCAGGACAACGAAAATTAAATACACTTCATTAGCATGACATTGTTAACTGTTATTCTAAATATAATCACTGTTACAATGTAATTATTGCAACAAATGAATTGTTGTTGTGAATTAGATTGAAATAATTTTGCTAATAAAATTATTTTTCATTAACATTTTGAAATATGCAAGGAAAAAGGTTATACGTATTCAGATATATTGTCAGATGGAACTGATATAATGATAACCCATAGAGTGATTAATGATAATAACTCATGAATGATGATGCTTTTAGAAATAATTTGAAAATATTGGTCCATCGAACCGATAAAAATATTGATAAATATAAATAAAAATCTTAGCATATTTAGAATTTTTTCTTTTGCATCATTCGATTTAAACTTTCACTCATTCATGAATTTATTAAAATTCAACTGTACCATAGAATAATTATTTTTATGCCGAAATTATCGCTGATCTTTCTAGAATACATTATAAAAAATATTTGGCTTATTTTTTTAAATCTTATTACCTACAATTACCCTTAAAAATTCTAAAATATTAACTTCTCTGTGTTCGAAAAGATATTGAGAATCATTTGTTTCTCCTAAAATCATTTCTATTTTGGTTGATGATTGATTTCAGTATTATTTGGAGTTTATTGATCTAGTTTTTGGCAATTTTTGAGTGATAGTGCCAGGAATATTTCACTTTATCAATTTTTTTTTTTTTTTTTTTTTGTGCAGAAACGCACTATCGTGGTTGAAATCTTTGCAAAAGGAGAAGACAGCAGAGTTGAATTCTGCAAATTGATTTATAACAAGTAGTATTTACTGTAAGAGTGAATTCTAAGTAATCATAAGAAATGTTTTGGGACAACTTTTGACTTCCGTGTTTTATTGTTTAAAATTTGCAGAAATGCTTATAATTAAAATGAAATAAGAGCGAAACTTTTTTGATCTTCGGCTGTACAAAATGTTAGTATTTATATTTTTAAAAGCATAGAATATGCGCTATCAGCAAGTTTGAACAGATATAAATGATATGGCATCTGAAAATACTGCACAGAGAAAAGCCTATTGAGATGAGTATAACCGAAAATTCAAGGACTTCTGAAGACGGCGAATTTATTGCAATTGCGCCAGAACTTTTTCGATTTCACAAAAACGATGCTGAGGGGACATTGATACGAAAAGTAGGAAAATCATGTTTGTTGCTTTCTAAACTTACTAATTCTAGCTATTTTAAAATAAAAGTGCAGTAGCATCAAAGGTTTCAAGTTTCAACTGCAAAAGTTGTAATATGAATATTTCATGTCGGAAATTATTATAAACATTAACGGTATAAATAAATATTGGGAGGCTGATAAGCGAAACAGATATCAAAATCTCTACTTGATCAATGGTGTTTCTCTTGAAAGATGATTTTATTTCCGCATGATGAAGAAGAATCTAACGAATTTTTCAGTTCTGTGGAGATCTGCAGGTAAAAAAAAAGGAAAGCATTTATAGTATAATATTCAGGATCGATTTGATGTTCTTAGTAGAAAATTCGAGAGGAGGGAATCATCCGGTAAGCATTTGTCGAATTGATTTGAAAAACGGAAGTGGAATTTCGGAAGCCCTTTTTTTGAAAAGAATGCTTAACGATTCGCATGCATTCATTTCATTTCAACAGACACTAAAATATGAGAGATTAATTTTTTAGAATTTTTTAGGAAAGATATATTATTAGCATATTAAGTTTTGTCCGTTATTTTATCATTTTCACTTTTTAAAATGTCATGCTTCATCAGGACATATCAGCTTTGATATAGTTTTTCAGAGCAAATTTTATGGAAAAGAAAGATTCAGTTAGTCACTATTGAAATTTTCATCATCCTCTTCATCTCTATATTTTCCCTAAAATAAAATGACTATCTACTAGTTGTAATCTAGTCATCAATAAGTAAATAATTTCCCAGTAATTTGAAAGGTAATGATAAGGCATTCTTATGCTAATTATCAAGTATTATCATTGACATCATTTTTTTCCAATTGAACAAGTTTAGAATGGTGGATTTTGCCTTACATTTGAACATATGAATCATTTCTTTTCGTACAATTTAAAAAAAAAATTAGTCCTCATTATAAAAGTAAACAAAGCTTACTTTACGTAAATTAATCACTTTCAGCAATGTCCTTCAACGGTAGATATGATTATATTTCAATATTTTAAGTATTAGTGAAATTATCTTAGTGTTCCTTTCTACAAAATTGCTACATTACGCACAGCCGAATGATTTTTTTGGATATTGCTGGAAGTGATTAATTTACGTAATTGTTTCTGAAGGCTTATATCAAATCCATGCATATAATCACTTATGAGCAATAATTTTTTAGCCGAAATCGTTTTAACGCTAAAGAAAAAGCAAGTAATGGTTCAAATTGAACAAAGTGAGTTGTTTACACATGATTGCACTGATTTAATGAATTCAATTAAAATTCAATATAAACGCTATCTTCGCTAACCTCGACATTGTCTGCATTACTTTCTGTTGGACAAATCAAATTCAATTTTAGTAAAAGGTAAAACACTAGAGAGATGACAATAAGAATTACTATAGAAAGTAAATAAGCAAAAATAGTAGGTTGCATTCGTAAGCAACATTCAGCGTTCGTATCACCGCAACAGATATAATAATGAAAAAATGAGCCCATAGAACATTGAGTATTCCTGAAATCAAATTGTATGTATGCTTCCTTTTCAATTTCAAAACTTCCGCTTCTGTGTGGAATTGACGAAACTTCAGAAAATCTACACAATTTCTGAGGAATTTTTTCGAAAAAGCTTCAACTAAATAAAAAATAAGCATGCATCGAGAAATCACAACTAACTTGAAAATTATATTTATTAACTTAAATATTCCAAAAATTTTTCACTCTTTCAGGCAATAAGAGAAAATAGTTCTTACAAAATCAATTAAAGTTTTCCTAAGATTAATTATGACTTCTAACAATCATTAGAAAAAAAAATCTTAAATCTTGCATATATTTTCTTATAAGTCAAAAGAAAAAAAAATTGTTACCTGTTTAACGTTCGATTGCGACACCATTGTCCGTAATTTTTATTTGCCCACGAAGTTGGTTTCGGATACTTTTCTCGGCCATCATCAACCGGATCAGGCCATATCTCAGCAAGTATAACAATCCCGTTTATCAGACAATAAAATACAATAATAATGGATGAGGAACAAAACCTGAACAACATCTATAAATATATCATTAGTACTAAACATTCCTATCAAATTACCATGAATTTTATAATGTATTATTAAATAAATATTTAATAGTGCGCGTATTGTAAAGAGTTATTCGTTTTTTTTTATAACAGATTAGCTAATTTTCTTTTTTCTTATTAAAAGATTTTAACAAAAACAAAAAAAAAAAAATAATAAAGTTTAAGAAATTTTTGAAGAGAGAAAAAAGAAAATTGGGCGATAAAAGAACTCAAAAAAAATAATTTCTATTATATTGTCGCGCACACAATACACTACCAAAAAAATTTACCTGAAATTGGCATAAATTTTAAAGAGGACGTTTCAAGGACGGGTCTGTTACGAAATAAAAACGAAATAAACTATAATCATGAATTTCATTAGAGATCAAGCAATAGAAGGAGTTGAAAGAGATGGTATGCTGATAGAGGACAACAGAAGGAGACACGATGATTGATGACAGGTAATCAGATGCTATATTAACAGAAGCGTAGAGTGAAGTTGTAGAATAAAGAAGAATATGAAAGTATAAAATGTCTTCTTTTACACCTTTAGTATGACATTTTTTGTTTTAAAATAAAATTTTCCACCTTCTCTTAAATGACCATTATCCTCTTTTGCGCAAAAATATAATTTTTTCTAATAATCAATTGAATTGTATATTTCAATTAAAGTTACAAAAATCTTCATTGTTGTCTTTTCATTTTTATCAATGCAAAAGAAATCCGGTTTTCAATACCATGCAGTTGAAAAATTTCATCAGTCACATTTATAATTTATTGCTTTACGATATGAACAAAGGCATATTTTTTAACATAGTATTATTTGAAGCATACCAATTAACATTGATGCAAATTTCGACGATCGATTTACAAGTTATTTTTTTTAGTTCTCACACAATTCATGTAAATTAGAAGGAATGAAACGGATCAACAAAGTTTGGGATGAATAAAGTAAAGTTACAGAATAAGTGTAAACATCGAATACCAATGGAAGAAGCTATAAGTAAACGCTTGATGATAATTTGTTGAAATCAATTTATATGCTATTATTCATGGAGAGGAAATGTTGAACAAGAAAGTATTACCAAAAATTGGCGGAAAAGCCTTAAGAAATGGCGTACTGCCATTCTTCGTATATTTATGATAGTTTTTTTCTGCAAAGATGCAAGAAAAGTAGTTTATAATGAAACTATTTTACCTCGCGAGTTCGTTGCAAGCAAAATAACGTTACATTAAAGAATAGCACAGGGCTTACTCTTTGCTTATCACCTGTAGATTTTTGATGCGTTATTTTTCGAAAAAAAATGTTAAGGGATTAAGAAGCAACAATCGCAATATATTTTGAACAAACAAAGAATTTAGCACAATCTGGCAATAAATTACTTTTTTTTCACTTTCAGAAGACGAAATTCATATTTGATTTACATGTATCATTGGTTCGGTCATCCGATCACACTTAAATAATTCATTTAATTATATTTGAAAATATGTGGCTCGCTGTCATAAACTTGAAAGAAATAAAGTGAGTGAAGTATACGCTTCAAAAGTAAAGCCGAAAATGAATCCAAATTTACTATTGTTCAGACTATTGTGATTTAAATGCTGTATTTATTTGTTATTAAAATTAAAATTAGCTTTTCTATAAAATTATTTATAAAAATTACTAGCTTAAGCTTCAGGAAGATTATTTTAAAATAAAAACCAATATAAATTAAGAGATGAATGTTTTCATTAGTAATGATAAAGTCTAACTTTCCTGAAGCTTAAGCTTGGTGTTCTGAACAATGTTACCGTGGACGTTGTCTCAAGTTGAATTACATGTTGAGAGCACAGACAATGTTTAGCTGATTCACTTCCGATTGGAGGAATTAATGTTAATTAATAATTTAGAAGTTCTTTACAATATTCCGACATTGTATATACAGTTTTTACTGTATTCCGACATATGAGCTTAATAATAAGAGTTGCTTTATAGTATATCGATAACAGGCGAGAATTGCTTTGCAGTGTACCGATGATTTCACAAAAAATTGCTTATGAAATTGGCTTACAATTTAGGAAATTGTACAAGGGGTTTATTATCAAATAACTTTATTTTTTAATGTAATGAATTACTTGGCTTTAACTTAGAACAATTTCTACTAGAAATTTACGTTATTAATTTTAGATTTTTTAAACTTTTGGTATTAAAATTTACTTTAAAAAAAAAAAAAAGAAAAACGATGAATACGAGAGATATAAACACATTATCGGAACAATGTCGTTAATTTATTGACACTGTCAACTTACTCGTCGTCGTCGTCATTACCGTGGCTTACTTTTGCAAGCGAACATTGGCAAAATTTCACGCAAACTTGCTTGTAAATAAGAAGGCAATGCAGGATAAAGCAAATACATTTGAACATGGTAGCAGAAGATCTATTAGGCTATGCAGGTGATGCACGGCTTTTTCTAGATATTTTCTCTCCTCGATGTTGGTTCTTCTTAAAGAAGTAATCTTAAAGAAGACCGTAACTTATGAATTGTGTGTTTCTATGACTCCAGATTGAGTGAACCACCGATGATGATTAATATGACTGAGGCTGAAGGACACTATTTTAGATATTTTGTCTCTTTTTAGAGGCACTTCCTACGCGAGAGCCGATGGCGAGTTTATTGTATGGGACAATTTTGGGAGATGATTAAAGCTTATTTATAATCCTTAATTAATTCGATTCAATTTTATTTTAGAGCACTGAGGACATAGTCACTCACGTGGGTCATGTTTAGCTTCTTAATTACAAATGGAACAGAAATCAAATTTTATAAAAACATGACCTTTTTTTGCCGTCGCTCCTTCGATCAATGAGTTGATTAAAATTGATCACATTGGCAGATTTTGGTGACATCATATCATTTTAATGCTCATTTATTGTTTTATACTTTTTTTTTAATAATTTATCATTTTCTCTGTTTTGCATTCATTTTGGATAAGAGAACGATGTTAGAGGGAGATATGAAAGTCTTGAAATGTTAAAGTGATGGAAATTAGCATGCTGGACATGAAAAACAGTTCAAAAAGTGCTACAGTCAGAAGGTAGGAAAACTTTTTCGAATGTTTGATTCAATCTTAAATTAAGAATTACCACCGATATGAATAAATTTGCTTCTTATTAGCGGGAATTTATTGATTGCCATCCGCTTATAATAAAGCATATTCAAGTTTAATTATATTGATTTGAAATGAAAACTATTTAAGATTGCTGTCATGTTAATATAATAATTTGTTGGATAGATTTGTTGTTCGGTCTTATCAGTAATGAAATTTAAATTGCTTCGAATATACTGTACGATTTTTTCTACGGAAATACCACTTTTTTTTAACAAAATTATGGCATAATTATTATTACTTCTGGAAATCCGGAAAATGGAGCTAAAAAAGAGAAACTATTGGAGTGAGAGAATGAATGAGCAAAAATTATTTGCATATTTTGTTTCTGAAAATATTTTCAACAAAATTTTACAATCTTACATAAATTTTATGTACTCCGCTTGTATGTCCAGTTATAAATAATAATATGTTCAAATAGCTAATCACATAGGGTCTTAAATTCCTGAGAAGTAAAAATTTATTTTTTTAGAAAATGGGAATAAGCCATGAAGCAATAACATTCAAATAGGGGTAAAACCAAATTTTGATATTACTTGATAGTATTGCAATAAACAAACCTAAAACACGAGAATCCTATACAATCTCGAGAAAGTACTCAATGAGCTCGCACTTTAGCGGCTAAGTGTTCGAAAATCACATTATCATTAGGGAATTGTTTTTCAAAAGGATCATCGAATTTACAGCCAATTTGGAACGCTATCGAACTATTAAGACATTTTCCTGATCGCCACAAATACCAATCGCCGTCATTTTGGATTAGCTATAATTAAATATGTTTTTTTTTGAAATGTGACACAATAGAAAAATGAAAAGAAAAAAGTTTAAGACATGGATAGTGCGAATGTTGAGATATTGAGAATGTAATTTGTAACATATTTGAAGCACATATTCGGAAATGATTTTCTAACATTTTTGAATACAAATTTTAATACTTTAAAAGAAGAAGGAAATAAAATTTACCCCATATGAAATGAATTTGAAGCAGTTTCTGTCACTCAACGATTTTGAATGAAAAACTGAATGAGCATTTGGACAAACAACGGCGCAGAAAACTTTTGCATCTTCACTAGAACCTTCCTGAAGAAAACAATTTATGCAAAAAAAAAATTGGAAGTTGTGGAGACAAACTTAGAGAATTGTTTGGATGAATGATGAATCAGTTCACCATTTAACATTTATCTTCTTCTTAATCAATCGTTTAAATCATTTTTATCTGATAATTTTGCCTGTGAGCTAAGTAGGGCAGCTTTTGATTGTTTAATTCTTGGTAAATAATGGACTAGTTTGAAACAATAGAGGAGATTATTTTGATTCTTTTCATGAATTGATTTGTCACTCATTTCCGATTTACAAGAAGTATTTAAATAAAAGTTCTACAAATATTTTTTTCAAAAATATTTTTCCATTACACAAAAACATCAATGCAAGGGTCAGACTGAGATTCAACTTCACTGTCCCAATTTTCAGTGCGCAATCATTTCGTCTTCATTAAAAGCTCCTATGACATCAAAATCTTCTTTTTCCTTTAGGGAAAAATGTAACAGATTGGGCAGTCTCAGTGACACATGCTAGAGACATATTAATCTTTTAATTATAAATCAAAATTGAAATATAATGTCCCTAATTTTTAATGAAATGGTCATCTCTTTTATTAAAAATAATGATATTGAAACTAAACGAGTAACGGAGTAAAAATTATCTGAGATAGATTAGTTGAATTCAAATAATTCTTTCATTTAAAAAATTGTAATCGGCTAATGAATTTCGTTTTTTTTTTTCATCCATTCCAATCCATTCCAAAGTTTTAAAAAATGAAATATTTAGTTAACTTTCAAAGCATTAGTAAATTGCAAAATAAACTGGATAGATTGGTTTTGAAGGCATAAAATGAATTTCATTTTTTGAAAAAAATAAAATGTACTAACTGTGTAGCAGCCGGAACCTGCCGGGGCATTTCTCCCCGTTTCAAATTCTTCATTTTTTAAAACCAAATGACAACCGATTTCTTTTGATCCGCCACCCACTCTTTTGTCATTCGCTGTACAGTCCAGTGTTCGATACTCTATAATAAGTGTAATTTTGCGAATACTATTTTAAGTCGGATATATTTAAATTTTATCTTTTATCAGTAATTGGCGCGATTAATAAAAATAGGAAAAATAAAAACATACGGTGAAAACCAATTGTGAATCCGAGTAGTGTAGAAATAATGAGAGCTGTGCGAAACATTTTATGATTTTACAATAGTTTGAGAGATCGCAATATCGCGTAGTTAAGAAAAGGATTGCTATTTATAGGGATGTGAACATGATGCATTGTTGGAAAATAGAAAGACGACAGAATTAAATTCACAGAAGAAAAGCCTCCAATAGGATTTTCAAAGGCAGATGACTTATATTTACCATATTGGTATTCTCAAAAACAGGATAAGTTTGTTCTCGTTATTATTCATTTATCGGTAGCAAAAATTCTTTTCTTCCACACTCTTATTTATCAACAACTTGTTTCCTGCATCAGGTATGCATGGTCATTATCACACAACTAAAAATAAATCGATCAGGTTGATGTATATATTAGAATGATGCAGTTGACCCGCATTATAATCGTTGAAAAAAAAAATCGGCATTTTTTGCAAGGAGTTTAAAATCTCTTCGATCAGAGCACTTTTGTAAACAAA
>JARVGP010000193.1:0-64776 GCA_029876185.1 Mansonella ozzardi
GAGCTTGGCTAAATCTATTATATAAATGTCAGAATTATACAGTCCTCACATCTAATCTTCGAGTTGGCTAAATCTATTATATAAACTTCAGAATTACATAGCCCTCACATCTAATCTTTGAACTTGGCCAAATCTTCGAGCTTGGCTAAATCTATTATATAAACTTCAGAATTACACAGCTCTATCATAGCAATGATTGGAAAAAATGAACAATCACCTGAACTTCTGAGTCACTATTCCTTTATACAATTATATGAAATGAAATCAAGAGATGAAAGCCAACAATTAAATGAAATGAAACCGAGAGATCAAAGTGAACTTACTGAGATTAAAAACCCGATCCATATGATAGGCCACTAACGAACCATTTAACTTACATCACATGTTTTTCCGGAACATTCTAATTGCGGTTCCGGTATACCATATTTGTTTCATTCGTCTAAATCGCTGTTATTAATCTGCGAAAGGTTTCTGTCCGCTGAAAGATTCGAATCTGCGCTACTCTTCAATAGAATGTAACCTGAACGCATCGCCTTAGAGCGCTTAGCCGGACGGAACTCCGCTCCTGTGCCGTTTGCGGTACTTCTTTGTGCTGTATTACATTCAGACCAGATTTCTGATATTTCTTCACCTCTTGCATTGAAGATTTCGTAATACTATCAAGAAAAAGAACGACTTGAACTTGTTACTGCGGAGGTCAGCGGAAATGATAAATTTGCCCTGTTGGCACAAAATGATCGTTTCTCTCTTCTTATCAATAACAATGAAAATGCACTTTTTTTGTTAATTTATGATAATATCTCAGCATGAGAAAGTTAAATATCCCGGAAATAGCTCATATCTATCGCATTCATCCTGCTTTTCCGCAGCACAAACCAGTCATATGATCCGATACTTATATAACTATTAAAAAAAACTTAAAATATGATTTAGCGAGCATTTGCAAGAAAAATTAAATTCAAGGTGAATTATTTAGTCTCAATTGTGGAAAGCTTCCATCCATGAAATAAATGAAAAAACATTTTTCCGCATTCCTTTTAAAAAAATTTATGATATAATTTCTCAAATATATGATACCTTCATCTTCTATTCAGCATCACATAATCGGTCTTTCTAAGTTTTATGCGTAAAAAAGCCTTCTGTAAGCCAATTATTTTCAGTTTCCGGTTACTCTCGTCAGTACATCATTCGTATATGATACTTTTTTAAATCACACTACAAGGTTTTCTGCTTAATCTTCGATAATGAAATCTGGTTAAAATTCATCTTTGATTTATTTCAATATCATTATTTTCAATTTAAAATCTTAGTTGAATGATTGTCAACTATTATGAGAGATCTTAAATCAATCATATCGGATTGCATTTAATAAATAGCACAGCTTGAAACCATTTTCTAAGCAGCTCGGTTATCATCGTACACTTATATGAATTAATATCAGAAAATTGAATCATGAAACAGCAATGAGATGATAAACAATTTATCTAACACCCATCTTCTGGCGTCGGAAACTATTAAGTTTACTATTAAGTAATTCACTGAATATTTTTAATGGTAATTAAGGAAGTATTGTCAATTTCAAAAATGAGAAGGTTCAAAATTAAAATAAATAAATGAGGCTTTTGTTACCTGCATGTTGATAAAATGACATTTTGTTTCAATACAGCTTCTTTAAATTTTCTCTGAATTTTCACTGAATGAGTAATTTTCGTCCATTTTGGTGTGCTGTTTTTCAAATAAGAAATTGTGACTAACGTTCTATTGAAATACTTTGTAAAATTTCCATGTTTCAACTTGTTTAGTTTTACGAAATTTCAAAAAAAATAGAACACTAGCGTAAAGAATGCTTCAAAATTGCTTATTTTTTCAACCAAAATACTGTTTTTACCTTAAACTACGCCATTCTACAGTTATTCAGATTCATACCTATCTTGAAAAAAACATGATATCACATGGATTTCTTAATGAAGCTTAAGGTATTTGTTTCATTTTGATTAAATGCTGACCATTATATATGTTGATCAATTCTAATGCATCTTTCAGGGAATTTAGTTTGGATTTCTTGGAGAAATCGGAAAATTTTCCCGAATAGTAATTTGGTAAAATTTCTATATTTTCTAATATGATATTATACAACTAGCTCCCATCATGTCACTAAATGCAGTTTTCTTTTCAAAATCTTTTCACTTGAACGTGCTGCCTTACTCAGATTTCATTGAATAAAAAAAAGCTATGAAATGCATGCCTGTCTAGAAGGATTATTCCAGCATACCGTAATTTCATGCCTGCATATTGTTAGCCGGAAAAATCTACAAATGTCTTCTGTAGAATCTAAATGCTGTATTGATGAAGATTCAATTTTGGATTGTAGAACGGAGGAAATGAATGTTTAATGCCTATTGGCTGAAAATGTATTGAAATTAGGATGTGGATAAAATATTTACTTACTTACATTAATTTTTTTGGTACTAAACTTTGCGATTCAAAATGCGATAGTGAAGTTATGACACGAGAAGCAGAGTCGTCTGATTAATTGCAATTGTGACAAAAAAGTCTGCGTTGCATTAAAATAGCACCATGAACGGAAGGAAAACTGCATTTACGAAAGTAAGTTAAAAGTTTTAAAAATCGCAAATATTTCATATCATGTACGAAGTAAAAAGGCAAAGCAGATTCACTCAAATTTAATTACTGATTTCACATTGATTTATTGAGCCAATTACAGTGAGTTTGTGATATCCAAGATTTCAGATCTACTTCTGCATATTTTGATGATAATTCCATTGACATGAAAATTATGAAAAAAAGAACCAGTTCAAATTTTTAAGCAAATTGAATTCAATAAAGGGAATGCTACCTACAATAGATGACAAAAGCATAAAGGCATGAGCCTATAATGCATTATTTGTAACAAAATTTATATGTCTTTTGTCACAGAACTGAAAAATGTTACTAAAAGAATAAACGAACTATTTTTACGTATTGCCCGATAATTCGAAAATTGGAAATCGGACGTTTTTCAAATTTTGCTAAAGAAAAAAATTTTTTCTATCATTTACTCAAATTTATGGAATTTCCAAATACTTTTTCTAGTATTTGGAAAATTCATAAGTTTTTGACATTTATTGTATCAAATCTCGGTCTTTCTAATATCATTCAGTCTCCAACAAAGGATAAAGCAATAAACAATCATTTATATGATTAAGTTACCGCTATTTGATTACTAATAATATTGTGAATTGCTTTATCTTACTGATCGTTATAGTTTAGTCTTGGAAAATTTTATCCATCTACTTGTCAGAAAAATCGAATTCGGGAAAGTAATTTTGCTCTTAGCGTAAATTGGTAATTTTCTTGTAACATTTTTATGACATTTTTTGCTTATGTAAATCACATTCTGTTATCGTGTCACATCAAAGATGCCGCCGTTGTAACTTTTCTACAATGAACTATAATTAATCCAGTTCCTCTATCAGTGTGACCTTATGACCTTTCTATTAAGCTTAGTCCCTCCTCTTCTATTATGATATATAAACTGTCAATTTTCCAATATAAGGATTTCATTCATCCATTCATTCATACTTCTTGTTCGTTTACTCACTTGTGTCCACATTCGCTTATACATCTTTGCTTATACATTTTTTTTCCTGCATTTGTTTAACAAGTGGTTTAAAGTTTGATAATAAAGGGTTTAATTACCCAAGTTTAAGGAGCCCATACAACTCCTCAACGCAGCTCAACTCAACCAACCAACCAACACTCAACTATACACAACCTAAGCTTGAATTACTCAGGCTTGAAACTCGTTTGTGCCAACAGCACAACTCAAAAATTTCCCAACACTACTTAGGGAAGTTTAACTTACTCATATAAACTATAATTTAATCATTTTACGTAAATTGTTTTGATTTTTTGTAATTTAAATTCCCAACTGCTCCCTAAATTGTCATATTTCAGTATTCTATATCCTCTAACCCAAGTAATTGCTTAGGATCTCATCTTTATGAAAACCATTGGTTTACATTGCCGATTATAATTAATCTGCAATTTTTTTTTTAAATGTACTATTCTATCCATCTGCCGATTTATGATAATCATTCGAATCGCTATATATCATGAATCAAAAAAGGTTCAGATCATACAGTATAATTTTCACAAAATACAATTTTCGATTATACCATATTGAGAGCCTCTTTGGTGTTATAGAAATCTTTATTATGATATGATCGAAAATAATAAGATTTTGCAAAGAAACACTTTTCAAAGTTTCAAGCCTTTATGAATTCAATGATATATATTATTTTTTATAAGCAATCGTTTTCTGTATGAATGAACTGTCATTGCTGATGCCTTCCGCAGGATTCTTTGCTCAGGAATTTTTAGCGCAAGATATCTATAACTGCATCTTTTTACGTTCTCCATTCACTACTGAATCCAAACTTTAAGCTGTAAGACGGTAAGATATTTTCTTTCTATCAATTGAACTCGGCTAAATTAAAAACATTTAATTTAATTAATAATAGAGTTGTAGGCAGTATTTCTACTATTAGTTTTGTCTCATGCATCTTTTACATTTCTTCAAAAATATCTGATTTTTTCCTTCTTTGCTATTTCAGTTTTAATGTTGATAATCATCACCACTGCCGGTGTCAACTTTCATCAAAGATTCGACCTTCATTCTAAAATGTGATACAATGAATGACGGTAAGTAAAAATATAATTAATACATGAAAGTGAATAAAAGTAAAAATACAACAACACACTGAGATGGCTATTACAAAGATAAATGAAGATACAATGATAGAAGAAGATAAGTGAAAGTTGTTGAAAAAAAACTAATGGAAATGTTATGGAAAATGGATAAAAAGGACAGTCTAAAAATCAATCAAAATGTTCACATTTTGATCATTTGTAAAAGTCGAATGAAAGTTAATAGCAAGTTTGTGTAAATGTTCGTTAAGAAAGCAAATTTTATTGACTTGAAGTATCGAAGAAATGAAATATAAATTTTACCGAAGATGAATCAGCTCATAGATCAAATAGGCATCAATAATTTAGTGCAAACTATAAAATTTTTATTTTTTAGCGAAATATAAATCAAATCAAAAATCAGGGAAAGATTGATATTTAATGAAGATAAAATAATAAAAAAGGATAGAGAAAAAATAGTGAGAAAAACTTTAATTATTCACGGAATTCATATTATCCGTTAACCAGAGTATCTTTCTATATTGTTCTTAGAAATGTGGACAGGATCCAGTAGTCAGTGAGATGACTCCTGTCGTTTACTGAATCTCAACTAATGCATCTAAAACTGACGAGAATCAAATATAAAATCGAGAAAAAACGAAATTTTTTATCTTTTCTAAATTTTTTTTTTAAATTTTGAAATTTTTTTAAAATTTAGCAAGCAATTAGATTCACACTTTTCTTCATATTTAATGGTTGTGACAAAAATGTAATTTGCCTCATTTGGAAAGATTGTGAATGAAAAGAATTGGATTATTTAAAGTTCAAATCAGAATCCTGAACTCGTATTTCTTTTATAGATTGGCAAACTCCTGCATGTCTTATATATTCACATCTTCATTTAATTAGTTGTTTATTTTGACAATTCAAGTTAATTAGAAAAATTTATGCTTCTAAATGTATATATTTAGGGCAAATGATGAGATTTGCATGTAAGTGCGAAATTTTATGAAGATAATTATGTCAAACAAAGATCAAAGATGAAAATGGCATTTGTATTTTACACCGCTAAGGTTAGGTAGTCAAGGAAAACATTCGTTGATTTTATGCTGGTAGAAAAAGCAAATGTGCCAAACAAAAAAAATATCATAACAACATCATGATATTTAATTAATTAAGTGGTTGACTCCTCAGATGTTTTCTTTGCGGGAATGATTAGTTAATTAATTAGCTGTCTCAAATAAAATATTTCAATGCGCTCTCTATTCGTTTTATGTTTTTTCATCTCATCAACTCATTCTGCTTGTGCTTTATCCATTTGATAATCTTTCAATTTGACGCCTTAATAAAATCGCAAATGATAAGTTATACTTTTTTTTTCTTTTAAAGTTCTTAAATTTTTTCAATCTCTCACAATCTTTTCAGGAATTTGCATATATTAATATTGATTTTATCTTTAGATTCTAAAATAGAAACTGTAAACTTTTAATTACAAACAAAAATCATTTTATTTTCGCAACAATGCTGTAGTATTGGAGCTAATAAATATCTGTCTAATATTATATATAATATTGTTGCAATCATTTATTGAACATTTTTTTTTGTAAAAAATTAATAAAACACCATAGCTCAGACTTAAAACTTGCTCATTCTTTTTACTTTAGATAAATCTCTTACTAGCTAAATGTTAGCAGAAGAGATGAAAAAAATTGACAACGGAATTTAAGACTAAACTTGCTTGTCACAAATCAAAAAATTTCTGTTCAAAATATGACTGCTATATATTATTACATCTACTACATATTTTTATTGTTAGCTGCTCTCTACGAAATTCGTTTTCATCGAAAAGATAGTTTTAAAGAACTTGATACTAGTTACACACTTCATTGATCAGGCAAGCTCAAAATTGAAGGACATCTTTTAGGAGTTAGCTTCGTAATTGAAAACTTCACGCAGCCAAATAATTTGTCAACAAGCATTCCAATTGCATTATTTTCTTAATTTAGAATAGGCATATTCTCTTCAGTATATATGTCCTTTTCTGCAAGTTGACCCTGCAGACAAAGATAAGTTTTACATTGACCTGCGTGATCCTACTCAAAAAGTAACAAAATTATAATCCTCGGCGACTTCAACGCTGAAGTTCACAATTTTGTAGTCTGAAAAGATGTATTAGGAAATACAACATTGAGAACTACAATGTTAATGGCTGTTTTCTAGCTAGAATTTTGTGCAGAAAAAGCTCACAATACGAACACTATCTTTCACCTTTCATTTTTTATCTTTCAGCAAAAAGATAGCTTAAATATAACCTGGATGCGTCCATATTAGCTAATGTATCGCATGATAATCTATGAAACTCGGAAAATGATCAAATAAATAGCACGAACTCCACTTTGTAAAAATTAAAAACTTTTCAAGTCTAAGTTCTTCTTAACTTTTCTTTTCATGACAACCATTTCATGAATAACTTCCACTTTTATCAGGACAGCACTGATTAGCAAAAAATCACCATACATTTAACTGTCAAAACAATACGCAAATGAGCTACAATATTGCCATACTCGCTTTATAGTTATGAAAGTTAAATTAATCCATTATTTCATCTTGTTTCTTTTCAACAATTTACATATTTTATTTTCAATTCTTATGTAACTGCATTTATGCAGTTAAATAAAAAAGACATCATGTGAAAATGCATTTTTTATGCTTTTAAGTGCAGTTAGTTACAATGGTGAGAATTTCTTCTGAGAAAAAGAAATCTTATTAAATCTATGAAGATTTATTAAATTTTTTTGAATGGGACTTCTATCTCTGTAAATAAATTCAAAATATGAGTAAAGTTACATCATACATTAGATTACAAACATTTTGCTTTAAAGCTATAGGTTTGAATCTTTTTTGAAATAATCATTCCTTCGAGTTAAATAATTTTCAAATTATGTATTGGTTTTGTCAAAATTTGCAAGAAATAGCCATCTCAGTTGATTTATTTAATCAGTTTATTCTGTTATTGTGTCGAAATTAAGTGGATTGACATAGAAATGAAGAATGACTTAACAAAATCGCATCATTTAATCAATTCACTCATGTTAAACAGGCACTGCACTAATTACAAAAAGCATTAATCTTAAAAAATTTTTTGCATTGACAACAAATAGAATGAAAAAAAATGATTTAATGGAATTCTGGATATTTTTCACAACTTTAAAATTATTGCTCATTCCGAAAATGTAATTTATTTATTATAAAAACTTGTAGGATGTGAATTCAAATATTATTTGGTTAAATTAACAAATATGAAAAATAATAGGCATTTATTTGGCTGATCTTACCTTAAAGAGGCAAGCATAAATAAGCAGTTGTGAATTTAAAATTTTATGATTTTCATTTTTGAAAAATACGAAGTGAAGTTGAAATTAATTAACTCTGTATGTCCTCCTAACAGGTTATTAAAATTATGAAATACATTTTTGCTTTCAAAGCATCATCTAGTGACGAATGTAACCTCGCCGCAATGCTATTATATTTATGTAACCAGATTTCATAGATCGATATATTATTATGTATAATTTTCAACAGGAAATAAATGAATTAAATAGAGTGCATACATGTAGCAGAATGTAATTTCAAAAATAAAAATTAAATCGAATTATTTTGATTATTAATGATTTATTTATGTAATTTGTAATTCATTTATCTCGAAGGAACTGACTACTAAATACCATTTAGTTAAGCTTGAACTGATGATGATCTTTTATCTATATAATAAATGAAATATTAAAATGATTAATTTTTTTCTTCTTTCTTTGAATCTAACTTAAAAAAAAAATGACAAACTATAAATCCTTGATCATGATATATAAGTAATAAACTTCTTCAGCTATACTTAATAGTGCTTATTGAACATTTTAAGAAAAGAATGAAGAAACATAATTTAGGATGAAATGTGATGGTATTCTAAAGGGAATGCACATAAAAGCCTTTTTCTCACTTTGATAATCGATTCAAGCATAATTTATTGCTGAGAAGATAAATTATCCCCGCACTTACTTCCTATCCATTCATCTTATATCATAATCGTTATTGCATTGTTGTTTCTTTATTGTTCTTTAATTAATTTCATCTTATAAAAATACTTAAATGGTGCAATTTGTTTAGCTTTATCTTTTTCCAACTCATTTTATTTTTGCTACATAACAATTAAGGGACCGTTAAAAATGAAATAAATGTGAACTACTCATTCTACTAAATGCTTTCATTATTAATGTTGAAATTTGAAAAATGGAAATTTTTTTTTATAAATTACAATTAGAAAAGAAAGTTAGTTGAAATGTTTTGATGAGAATTTTTAATGACTTAAGTAGCTCGCTGCGAATTCATCTTCATCTACTGACTGATGAAAATTTATTAAGTGATTTCTTGGATAGAAAAAAGTTAGCCATAGAGAAAATTTTTATGCACTCTCAACAAAATGAGCACATTGTGAAATCTTTTTTTTAAACTCATATTTGTTCACTGGAGAAAAGAAAACTTTATTTTATTCTATCCAAAATTTTTCCTGTCATAATGAATGAATAGTTCAAGTTGCAAATACAAAATTTCTGACTATGTGATATAATGCGTAAATGACTTCAACTTCAAAAAGCCCTCATCAAAAATGGAGACTCTTCGATCATTCAATAAAACTTTGTTGCTATATCATTTATGAGTAATCTATCAATAATAGCATTTTTGAAATATTCAACATTTCAAAATGATTCATATCTTGCCGCTCCATCAACGTTAATTCTTTTTTCATTTTTATCATTTCCCTTATTATTAAAGTATTGAAGTAAGATCTGCTATAAATTTAGTTGATTAAAAAGATGATGAGATTATTTAGCAATGAGCTATTGTCATTAGCGTCACATAAAATTTGATCGTATGTAAGGTAAGCATGCAAACAAAGTTATTATTGCTATATTTACAAGTGGTAGTTTTCTCTTCTTTTCAATATCATTGATTTTTCCAGAAATTCTGTCATTTTTGCTATATTTCATCTCTAAGTTTTTATACATTAGTTAATTAATTTTTTATTTCCTTACATTATCCTGAAGATTTTTTCTCTCTCAAGTTCTCAGAAAGTAAAGAAGAAAAACTAAATGCTCAATTTAGATGCCTACCAAGCAACTGTTCTGTGCTAAGGTTTAACAAAATACATATCTGTCATAATGTCAAGAAATCATTGTTTTTTTGCACAACTCGAGAATCAATAAATGGTGTAGAAATTCGAAAAGAATTGTAATTTGAATTAACTTTCTTATTAACGTTGCAGAAAATTATAGTTTGAATTAACTTTCTTATTTATAGAAGAGGTATGTATTTCATTGAAGAAATGGATACGGTAATACTTGAAATCTTTGAGTATCTGTAGCGTGAAATTAATTTTGTATTTAATAAATTTAAAATATTTCATTTTTCAAAAAGAAGTGATCAAGGATCAACAAAAAGATGTTTGTTTGTGTATGCCATCTTTTCTTCCATTTCAGTTTTTTGAGGCTTTGCATTATTAACTTTAATGAATGCTGTGAAATATTTCAAAACCAAAGATTCCAATCGTCGCTTATCTTTCCTTATTTTATCGCCTTTTTTATTAGCATATTATAAAAATTTTTTAGCTTAATTTCAATGTTTTAAAATATCTTTTTTTTTCTACTTTTCTTCCTCTCTTCCTTTCCAGAAAATTTCAAATATTTTTTTCTTTTCTTTAACATTGACATACGCATATACTTTATATTTTTTCATGTATTTCTTTTCAACTTTTTCTAATTTTTCCTAATTTTTTATTTAGAACTTCTTGCTAATTTTCCCTCACATTTATTTACACTTTATCTTAACTTTTCCTAATTTTTTCTTAATTTTTATTTAACACTTCTTTCCAATTTTTCCTATTTTTCTGGTGTAGTGGAGCAGTTTCTGGCACGAAACAACCAATCGGAATACGAAAACAAAAATAGCAATTCATATCTCCAATTTTTCTTAAAGTAAAACTGATCACTGTTTGTTTCAAAGAATACCAGCATTTCATTTTAATCATTAATTTTTCAAGTGGGATGATAGTAATAATATCATTTCTTTCAAAAGATTTAAAAACAGCTGATCATCATCTCCAGATATTTTTGGAAATTAACTTATACTTACTGTACGATATGATAGAATGTTGTTATTGATATCATATTGCGACTTTAAATTAATCCATCTCTGGATCTGCAGTTCGGATTTATTTCTCTCAATTGTTTTGCATTATTTTCTTGTTAATCAAATTGCTTTTGGAATTTTTAAAATAAAGAAAAACAAATATCGGCAGATAATAAGAAATGTTGAAAATCGAAGTTTGAGCAGAATTATGTCATTACTTTTCTATAGGCATTTTATACTTTCTGAACATTTGTCCTATTATACGCTCAATTATTTCTGTAATGACATTATATTACAGCTCTAGGTTCAAAGCTCAAATTTCTAAACTCGAATTTCAATTCTCCATATTTCAACAATCTTCAATTTAAATAACACTTAACCGAAAAAAGCATTCATTGTTCAAACTGTTTCATAAATAATCATGCATTTTTTTGCTGACATTACATAGTTGCAAAAAATATACTTTAGTCGAGGAAAATTTGTTCAAATTATCAAAATGATTTGTCATCATGTTTGGGACATTTATCAATCTTTCACACAATTTAGAACCTTTCCATAGTGCGATCAAAATTATCTCCAATGAACTGAAAAAATTCAAATAAAGGAGCTTTTCAACTCCATAATTTAAGACACAACCAAAAAAGCACATTCATATTTTACGCGAAAATTTTGATGATTGTCAGAAAATTATCCGTTTTTTATTATCCATCTTTCAATTAGCAATAAAGCAATTCATTTATAATTTAAAGCAGAAACTGTTTTTCGACATATCGGAGATAACGTCGCTATCAAACTATGACAAAATTTTAAGTACTTAAGCAGAAATTACATAAAAGTCTACATTTTCCATTGCAATTTAAGTAACAATTTTGAGAAAACCTATCATTGAATTTTATTCTGCATTTTTCAACATAACTTTATTGAGTTTCAAGTTTCATTTAAGTTGATTGAAGCTAAATGATTTGGGAGTGAAAAAGAAAGCAAAATGATTACAAGCAATGGGATGAAAAGCTTAATTTAATTTAAACTTTCCTATAAAAAGAAGAAATCTATTTTTAAATTTATTTTTTCCTCTAATCTTATCTTAAACGATACAATTGTTCTGTTTCTTTTTATCATCAACATTCATTTCTTTCCTTTTTTTAATATCATTATCTTTTCCTTTCTACCTTCATATTATTTTTTTATTTCTCCTTATCATCATGCTTTCATTCACTAAATCTTTTCCCTTCCTTCGGACATTCAGGTTCATATATTCTGATTTAATGATAACTGATCAATATTCCTTGGGTTTCTTTTATACGATATTATAGGCAACAACAAATCTACTGGAAATAAAATTCTAATTTATATTTCAAAATGAATAAAGAAATGAAAAAGGAACGGATATCGGAAAAGGTCTTGTTAGTTATAAAAGAGAAAATTTTCTGAATGAACAACTTACGGATTTCCGATATTGTTACGAATCAGATTATTGTCCGAATATCAAGTATATAGAATAAAATTCAAAGTAATACCAATTATTATAGTAGAACGGTAAGCGAAACATGTAAATATTAATATAAGAATTGAAAAGGAATATTCTTTTTTCCAATAAATAAATGCTTTTTATAAGTTTTCTATAAGGTTCTAAATGCATGCTGTTGTAGTAAAATAGCTATCTACCTTTTGACTACTTCACTGTTAGTTTTGATAGAAATTTGATCCAAATAATCAAGGCCGATCTGTTCAAATATCCTTGATTTTCTAACATAGAACTGGATAGGATTTGGCATAATTTGAATGGTTTGACTCTTTTTTCATGATTTACAAGCCATGCATTCATTTATTCGTTTTACTGTAGATCTATCGCTTGATATCCAAAACCTTTGCCTTAATTCGCATAATGTGTGTCCAACTTCTGCATGATGTGGTTCCTTATGCTTATGTTTTATAATTATTTCAGTAATATGTTCTGATTTGGTGAATAAATAGGAAATTTACTTTCGCATTTTCTAGTCGACTTCTTGATCGCCATAAATCATTCGTTTCATCGAAATATAGATTCCATTTATCTACTTGTTGTTTAAATATTTCATCGAATTGTGCTTTTTGGATTAATATCCACTCCGCTAATCATAGTTGGTTTAATCATAAACTTTTTGTCAGCAGATATTAACATCAACTATGTTACTTTTTTCTTTCGCTTGATGGATTTAGGAGCCTCTATAGAGTTGCTGTTAGTAATCGTGTCAATTTACTGAAGCGACTCGCGTCAATTAATTGGAAACTTTTCAATTTAAAAAATAATTGTTTTAACTTCAAATGGTTACCATAATAGCTCTACCAAATTCATCATCGCCAGTATATCTGGATTTCCATTGTGCCATTTAGTTTTCGCTTTTACCAGCTATCCCGAACTTTTCCGCCACGATTCGCAATTTCGAAGCTTAATTAATGACATTTCTCTGATTGTTATATCCACCGGATTGTGTTCACTTGCTATGTATTGAAAGGTAAAGTTTTTTTCATATTTTTTCAACTCAATTTTGAACGAATCGAGAAAGTAATTTAGAATAATTCTTAATCCAGGATAAAGTACATTTTGAATCCGATCAGAAGATTATGTTGTATCCTTCAATTCTAATTTCTTTTTTTTTTTAATACAAAATGTGCAACTCGCACATCAATTAGTACTGATAATAGTTCAACATTAATAATGGATATACCTTTAATTGGAACATTCGAGATTTAGCATTTATTAAGAGTGAGGTTGATTTCATACTTGGGTATTCTATACCCAAGTATGAAATCAACATTCTATGTTGAGAGCATAAACTGCTGCTACATATGCAAACTTAGGTGTATCTATAAATACCAATCGTTTTACTGGATTTATCACAAATTTTAGTAAATCGATTGCATTGGTTACCATTTCCTTATCATCTTATGCCATTGCTGCTCATCTTCTTCAATTAGGAATTGATTCAAGATCTGTTTTGTTTCCATAAATGTTGAAGAAATAATTTGATTGAAATCATCGATGGAATTAAAAAGTTCAATGGATCATATTGCGAAGCGGCAAATTGCAGAATAGTGTACTTAGTGATTTGTTTCCCGGTTCATGGTTTTAAAGTTATACAAGAATTATATGTAGATTATAAATCCAATCAATGCCAAAGAAATTATTTTTTATCTTTGGTTTATCATATTCAACTATTAATTTATTGAATTCTTTATCATAGAGAGAAATTCTCTTACATTTATTGCACTTCATTGTGGTTTTCGTTTTTACATATTTCAATAGAGCTTCGTCAATTCCATTGACCAATAATGTAATATGTTCTATAAAACATTTTTTTATTTCAAAGGCTATTTCATGATCGTATGAACTTTCCAGATGATAACTTAATGTGTCCAATAATAAAAAGAGTGGGACCACTCCGAAAAGAACTGTTTTAGAAAACAGAATTTTATGTTTTCTTCAGTTATGTCTTTATCAATATCGTGTTATATTCTGTCCTCAGAATATAATTCTATCTGTAAAAATGCAGTTATCACTTTTTCTATCATTCAGAAACTTAGTAGAATTCCGATTAAATCTAGTAGCAAAACTAAGCCTCGGTATAGCATTTCCTTGAGGGTGCTGAAATGTCACACACGATTCTTAATTTAGTAATGTTTTCATTAAGAGTTAATACGTCATGATATGATAAATAGTATATAAGCTCATCTTTTTATTGGAATCCGCTCTTCGTCTAATTGTTTTCGTTCTTCAATCTGAGAATTGATTCCTGTTGTATTGTTTGACCAGATTTTTTAGACGTATAAGCATAATCAAAATTGTTGCTTAATCTATCCTTTGATTCTTTCTATACCCATCTCTCTCGATATCTATCGTTGTATTTTGTTATGAATTTCTTAAACTATTTGCCTCGTCATCGTCGTCGACATTAGGTCCTTCATATATTCTCATGATTTCTAGCTTTCAGAAATCTTCTATTTCTGACCTACAGTTTAAGTTGGTCACACTATGCTGTATTAAAAGTATGTCTTATCTGTTTAGCAAAATTGATTCATGTGGCACTTCCAACAATCATTGATATAACTTTTATATGATGTAATGAGAATTCAGATTTTAGTTTCTCGATTTCTTCAGTTCTACAAATTTAAAGAAATAATCCGCTCCAATTAACATATCGGGTCACCTCCAATAATTTTTCAAATTCATCGTTTAATTGGCCTAGGTATTTTAACAACATGTAATTCATCGGTCAGATATTACATTAGCACATATTTCGATAATCTCATCTTTATTGATTCATATACTGAGTTGCGCTTGAGTGACTATACATGATTTAGGGTTTATAATATCGAAAGGAGCTAATCTTAAATCTTGTTCATCAATTTCTATTAAATCTAGTCGTGAAATAATTCCTTCAATATAAAAAACATCTCTCTTTCGTTTTGTTGTAATGGGTTAAATAATATAGTTATCTCATTATATAGTAGTACAATTTCTTCATTTTGTTTATTAATTATTCCATTTGTTTGGGTCATTATTGTCAGATTGTAGTTAATTGAAGAATTTTCCAATTTATTGATTCCTTCATTTGTCTGACTTCTATTAAAGTATAAAATTTTGTTCGAATGTAGTTGATTTCTTCTTTCACATAATATAGTTGATTTCTTCTATGTTATGAGCAACTTTGCAGTAAAAACATTTTACTTCTCTTTTGCATTTTTCGCTTTGATGTGTCTTCAAAAAAAAAAAAAAAAAACACATTTTTTCATCTCCTTGAGATGTTTCATTCGAGTATTCACTATTGTATACTTGAAATTCATTATCCCAGTGATTTTGACAACTGTGCACGGTTTTATTTGTTTGATTTCGCTTTTCATTGCTATAGGATAAGGAATCTTCTTTTCATTGTGAATGATTGCTAATGCTTGGTTCCATTATAGATTTTTGCGCTCTGCTTAACCTTAGAAAGGCATGTTTCTTGTTCATTTGTATAAATGAAAATTGATTTTTTACTTATTCACTGACAATGATCAAATTTCCAAGAAATCTTCTAAATTTTAACACTGATCATGGGTCTATAAACTGTTTTTTGTGGTATTTTTTGTGAAGTATCCATTGTGGTAGTCGGCTTTCGACTACAGTTTCAATGCTATAGTACTACAAATTTTCTCCCAGCGCCTCTAATTGTCGAAAAATTCTTTCCATTTTCTTTACTGCTTCAATCCAAAGTTGTCCAGAATTCTCTCCAATGCCGTGGATCACTACTGAAAGGAATGGGCATGGGCAATTAAAGCAGATTAACATTAGGGTAAAGAATTGCCTTCGATGATTCCTTAGATTGCATTTGGATCGAACTCGAGATTAATGTCAATTCTTTCATTTCGTTGTCCATTTCCTTTTTATACATAGTCAACATGATGATCGCTTCGTTCGCTTCATGTATCAACTCGAAGATTTTTATTTTTCCTTTTATTACTTCGTCATATTTTTCTTCTTTCTCCTTTCTTCTTGTCATAGTAAGAGGTTTATTTCTCTTCCAGTAGCCGTCCTTTAGTTTCGCACAATGGAAATCGTACCTTGATTATCAAACTTGGTTCCGGGAAGAATTTCTGAAGATATTTTTTATGATTAATTTCAGCCTCACCTCAATTGGGCACCAAAAATTACTGTGTCGGAAATGGTCTTGTTAGTTATAACAAAAGAAATTTTTAGAATGAATGATTTATGGACTGTCAAATATCGTTATGAATCGGATTCGAAACATAAAACTAGTCATAGTTTTATTATTATCAGGATACCAAGCATAATGCAACAAAATTCAAAGTAATACCAATTATTATAGTAGAATGGTAAGCGAAATATGCAAATACTAATATAATATTGAAAAATAGGATTCGAGAAGAAATATGGAGAATTTAGTGAAAATACAAACAGAGCGATATTGGTTGCAAAATTAAGGCATAAGAATGGTTGTAGTATGAAGAGGCAGTATTAAAGCTGATACTGACAATAACAATAAATTGATCACAATTAGAGCAGCTTTTTATAGAGTATTTTGTTTATAAAATATTTGCAAATTAAAAGACGATGCTTATATATCATAATATCATTAGTAATATCTGTTTACAAAAAAATAGCTTAAATATATGATCTTTCGAAAACAAAATGATAAGCTACATTGTAACAGATTTATGATTGTCAATCATAAGTCATATGATTGACAATAAACACCTTGCAATTTCGAAAACAAAGTAGTAAATCATTATGCGATACTTTGCAATTAATAACGTCTCATGAAAATAATCATAGCATAATATGACCTGGTTTTTGCCAAACATTTTACAGTATAATTATTTCGGTTTTTTCGACAACGGAAGAAACCAGAAAGAGAAACAGTTTATTACTACAAAGTTAAGTTAAATTCCTTGTACCAATTAATTCTTTATTAATTCCGGTTGAAATAATTTCTAGCAATAAAAAGCTTTCTGAATAGATCATATATGCATCGGTGTAAGCATAATTCCTTGGACTAATTAGCTGTTCTGTTAATCGCTGAGTTGAATTAGCTTATCAATTATATCAGCTGCATTCATTTCAGCAAAACAATCGAAACGGTTATTTCTATGTGTAATTTGGCTTTTGCTATACTTTGATATTCTCGATTGCATTGTGGTTGTTAAATTTATAAGCGGTGGAAAAATGTTATGGTAACAAAGGAGAAGTACAACACAAGATAAAGAAAGAAATGGTGAGTATGGCGGCAATAGTGGTAAATTTTATTAGTTATTTTGGTTGCAATCTTATCATATATGTTCAAATGCCTTGCACTATCGTCTTACTTCGACAATATTGTAAGAGAAAGTATGTGATCAACGATTTAACCCATGATAATCTTACCCGATCCATTGTTGTAAAATTAATAACTTAATATAACTTTATTTAATGAATTGAAGTATTAAGCGTAAAGTACAAATTCATCTCTTACTTTAAAGTGAAACACTATAAATGAATTCCGTTGAAGTATAGCCTAATGATTACCTTAGGATTTCAAATTATCTCTAGGCGAAACTTAGAAAATTCAATTTTCAAAAAAAAAAAAAAAGTGTAAGATTGAAATGTCGAACAAAGAAAACTTCGACAAGTTAGTACACACTATATTAATTTGCTTGTAAGAATTAAAAGGATGTATTATAGCTGTAATTAAAACGATGTATTATAGCTATAATTAAAAGTATGTATTATGGCTAATAGTTTTTTTGCTGGAAAAATAAAGTGTTTGTTCAAGTTTAAAATAATTGCTAATAATTGAAAATAATTGCTTGAAGGAATCATTTCATAGTTTCTCTTCAAAAAAAACAAATTTTTTCATTTGAATCAATTTTTTAAATCAATTTTTTTTAAAGCAATCAAAAAAACAAATTTTTCTTATTTTAATCAATTTTTTAAACCAATTGTTAAGTTTCACAATTATATTATTATACAATGGGACTTTTCGTACTGCAATTAACATTACTTTTTGATATTTTTTCATACATTGTCACATTTTGATATTTTTTCATACATTCAAACTTACATCTATTAATAGCTAGAATAGACTTAAAATTTTTTTTTTTAATTGAAGAAAATATCGCATTTAAATCATTGTTCCAAAACTTAGTAGCCTTAAATGTTAAAGATAATTTGTAAATTGCCTCATAGATGCAGCAAGAGACATCAAAGATAATATCATATAGCTTTTCCATAATAATTTTTCAAAATAATCTGTTTGCCATGTTGTTATAATGTCTGATTACTTTGTTTCTATCTCTTTTCTCTTAGCATATCACTCAGAAGACACACAAATTGGGCTTCTTGATGGCATTCCTAGGGCCTACATTTGTTTAAAAGCAACTTTCATTGAGGCAATTTTCTGCAAATGAGCAAACGTGTGCAAACGTTGCTATCATATTTTCGCATTAACCGCATTCGTATCTATGGCTATTTCAGAAACCGCTTTCATTTTCTTGACAAGCATCTACTAATTTTACTGAATCCAAACTCAGTAAAAAAAAAAAATTCATATTTGGACAAACCAAATATGAATTTGTCTCATCGGCAATAGCGCTAAGCTTTTAGAGCCTTAATTACTAAACATATTTCAGGGAATCATTCTTCCTCTCTTTTTTACTTGCCGAAGCTTTTATCTCGTCAGAAGGAGAGAACATATTAATGGAAGCTCCTTAATGACAAACTGAAAGCTTCATTTTAGAAGGCGGAAAATGGAAGTTTCATAACTAACGATCATACATTTGTTTTATATAATTCGTTTCTCAAATCACACAATACAAAACCATTTGCAAAATTTCCTAAACCCACTTAGTACATAGACAGTTAAAGTGCCCGTATTTCATTTCCAAATTTTGAAAAGTAACATTCTCATGACAAATTTGTTAATTTCGATTTATTTGTTTGTTTGCATATATTTACATATATATATATATATATATATATATAATATCCCTCATTCTCTACAACTTAACTTTATTGTGAATCTTTAAGATGATTTCATCTTTTTAGTCAAACTTGTAGATTCATAAGCGCTTCATGCTGAAGCTAAAACTCCTTCGTCTATTTTGTCACTAGGGAATTTCTTCAAAAATTTTCTAACTTAAAGTCTGATATCTCTCCGATTAATGGATGTAAATTTCTAGCAGCAATTTTTTATGCCATAAAAAAATTCAAAGTTTAAATTACATTGGAAAATAATTTTAAGAAATCGTTTGTTCTAAAATTTTTGTAACTTAGTATCATGTGAAATTTTGGAATATGTTCTTGAATGGACGAATTTTCAAGCTATATGATTTGACTCTATAATTGCTAATTACTTCTCTTTTATATCCTACATTTTTACTCCAATTTGTCGCAGATTTTGTTAGATAACAAATTGGATACTATATAAAATTTAAAATAAAAGGAATAAAGGTAAACAAGGAAAACTTACTAAACAATGCTCATCTTATGCATAATTCATATTTGAGTCACTTATCCGATGGTCTATATTATTAAAGTTTACATTTGAATAATATGAAAAATATTCCATGTATATTTACACAAATAGAAATACCTGTTTTAAAGGGCCATTTCGCTGAGCTTCGTAACTTTGATTTATCGGCTATTTTTTCCTGATTGAAAGCTAATTATAGTCCCTTAAAATTATACCACAATTATGACAGTAGGAATTTTATGTTTATAGCATTATGAGCTGGGAAGTTGTAGCTAAAATTAAAATTTAATTTATACTCATGCTAAATGAATGAGATTTGTTAAATATATCTCTCTTATTTAAGAGTGTTGACTAACAAATTATATCTATTCTTATCAACGTTTTAGATAAGATTAGTTTCAATGTCATATATTGCTCATTTCACAAATTCTATGAAAAAGTATTGTAAAAACAAAAAAGATTTTTCACGAAATATTTTTTCGAAAATTTGATATAAAACTTAATTTCACAGTTTTTGACATACAAATTTATTGATCAGAAAAGATCGTTTTGAAATCAAGAAAACATCTATTTGCTACCATGTGCATCCAACAGTCATTTTTAATGAACAATAATTGAATTATTGTTTAGTTCCTAATGAGTCCCTAAAGCAATTAATTAATCGTTTTCGAGACTAATGTGTTGTAAACTTCCCTTAAGTTTCATAAAATTTTACAAAATAATCCTCAGTGTCTAATTCAATTACTGAGGGATTCAGTCTATTATCAAGATCACTTTTTAAATCCTCAAGGAACCACGAGCAATTATTTGTAAATAACTTGTCTTCATGAGAGCAATGAAATGAAATGAATTTGTCATTTTTTTTAGTTCATCCAATTATTTACTCATTTCTTTCCATAATGCTATTCGAAAATTTGGAATTAGAATCATTTATCGCACGATCGATTTACTTTTTATAATTTTTGTTTATCTAATTTGTGAAAAAAGCAGTAGAACTCTAGAAAAGAGGGAGAAAGAAGGAGAGAAGTACCGGCTTAAATTTAATGGAAAATTGCGTTTTAGTAATTTGCATTTTTATTTAGCAACTAAATTCACTCATACAATAGATTTTCTCATGAATTCTTTGTGAATAAAAGAAAAAAACTGTTGGAGAGCTTTTTTTGAAAAAATGTCTTTCGAGATTAATTATAATTTCTCATTGGAAAGTACAAGTTTTTTTGCATTTTTGCAAATTTTTCTGCAAATTTTTTCAAAAAAAAAATAATCTCTGCAAACTTTTGAAGAGCTGCTTTTGGAAGATAATTTCTGCGCAAATTATGAGTCGTCGCCAAGTTTGTTGATTATCATATATTTTACTACAATGCATTACCATTACAAATTTTTGTGTATTGAGAAAAAGTATGTATAATATTAATGAAGAAATCCTGCAAGGCCTTTTTGAAAAATCCATTTTTTTTAGATCTTTATCCATTAACTAAAAAAATCTTCTCTTCACTTAATGTTCATTTGTCCAATGTTTCTAAAATTGTATATGTTTTTATTTGTCGCACAAATCTTAAGCATCTTAATTATTTATTAATCTCAATTATTCACAAATCTTAATTATATATTAATAGATATTAATTATTTATTGTTCTTTGATCAAAGTATCATTAATAATCCGAGAAGTTGTTTAGCAAATTTAATGCATACATAACTTATTTTATTTTGTTCTAAATTTTCATTCCTTATGCTTTCATAAATGTATAAATCAGTAAATTGTTCAATTAATTATTAACATTATAAATGCAACATAGTTTTAGATGATAAAATCAGTCACAAATTAAATAGCGCTTAATTCATTATGCATTTTCTCAATAGTTTATGATATAGTTAGACGTCAGTTGTTGTGTAATTAACAATAAGTCACTTGAAAAGATCTTCATTTCTCTCACTTTGAGCTTCTCATCCACACCTGCTTGTGTAATTTGAGATATATAATCTTTTTTTAATCTTTTTTTTTCTAATCTTTTTTTCTTTTTTATAATCTTTTTTTTCCTTTCGTTTACATTCTATTATTCTTTCATTAAATTTTTTTATTAATGACAGCAATAAGTGAAAAACGAAGGATTGGAAAATAAATTCTTCATTAAATTGAATACATTATTTTATTTCTTAAAACAATTTTTCGAAGTTTAAATACACTTTAAAATTTTTTCATTTAAATTAATTTATTTTCATTCCAAGGCTTTAATGCTTAGCTTTCCCATTAATTTATTTTTCATCAAAAATGTAACTTTTTACTCTAGAAACAAATCTTGATGATTGTTATTTGCTCCAAAAACAAATCGAACATTAAACTTGATTGATTTTGCATTTATCTTCCAGCAGAATGCTTAGAAAAGAAGTCATGCATATATCAGTGATATTCTAGTGGATTATTTCATCTGTCAACCTGCTATCGTATATTCCTAAGAATTTCGAAAGTCTTTTTTAAATTCAAAGCAGATTTATTTATGCATAACTTAATAGCTTAGAAAAGAATTTCTCACAGGTGTTTTTGCTTTGATTAAAGTGTGCGTTTTTTTTCTTAAGTAAAATGAAAGCATTTTCTGGTTCTCTGTAATTTGAAGTAATTTGTTGCCAAGTTAAAAAAGGAAAAGAGAAACCACTTTGCGGTGTATACTAAAATAAGCGAAAAGAGAATCGATTACGCTGCTTTTGAAATAGCTCCATATTTGAAATATTTGAAGCCTTTTTTGCAGTTACTGATTGATAGCCTTAGTTCACCACTTTTTGAATTTAAACTCTTGCTTTATCATCTTTACCAAATCATTGGAATCTTTTCTCCTTCTTTCAAGCATATTTTCCATTCGACAACAGATTCCTTTCTCTCTTTTCTGCCTTCTGAATAAACACTAAAAAAATTTTGAAGATTGCAGTTAAAAAAGCTCTGAAGTATTTTTTTTACTGCAATTTATTCTCACAGAAAAAATAAAAAGAAGCACATGCCTCAAATTTTCAGTGCTATTCGCTTGGCCCTTTGTTCTAAATTAGTAATGATCATTTGCAGATAAGGCCTAAATTATTAGTCATTTCGACTGTCATGTTTTTATGCTCATTTTATTCATTTTCTGCAAAAATGAGTATAAGATTCTCTTAAAAATTGCAGCTTAGACATCAAAGGATCAAAAAAAAGTTATAAGCACAGTATTTCCGGGAATTATCGGCAATGTGAAAATATGCACTTCGCTGAATATGAATAAAATAGAAATAGAAATTTTGAAAAATAGGAATGCTCAATCGATAAATGTTTTTATGCTAGCAGAGATTTATAATCATAATTCTCTTGATTTGCATAACAAAAATCCTCATCAATAGTATAAAACATCATTTCATGAGTGGAATAGAAAATATAATAGTCGAACAACTACTCCAACAGTTATTTAGCGTTGCTGGCCGAAACAACTTCTTTCTTTCCATATTTTTATTTTAACGTCTCTAATTGAATATTTTGTCTCAAATTTAATTTCCGAAAAAAAATATTTCTTTTTTGAAATATAAATGTTTCATTACTCCCTTTATCTCTTTCTTTTTGTACTGCTGCAAATAATCTAAGAAATGTTGATAAGAGTTTTAGTTATCATATCATAATTAAAGACACAAGAGATACGAGGATCTTATCTGAAAAGAATCTAAATGATAAATTCAATCATTTCGTCTCCAATTTCTTACACATCGTTGTTTTGATGATATTTTCGGATGAATTTTCGAAAAGAATTTAGTCAGACATAAATGTGACGTAGTCCTCGTTCAATAAGCTTTAATCAGAATGTTTGTACTTTCAAACTTTATCTTAAATTTATTCTTTGTAAAATTCTCGTTATATTCACAGTACGTAACACTGCAATAAAGCCCAAATGTACATGACATAATATTCATTAAATTAAATAAAGTTTAGTGAAAAATTTGCATAAAAAAATGTAAATTTCAGGCGGTTTCATTCTCAAAATTTTTAAATATAGAAAGCTTATTATTTTACGAATGAAAATTTGATCCTTTTTTCTCAGTGCCATTTGACCAGCAAATACACTAATGATTTTACTAAGCTCTAAATTTTTGAGGGTCTTTGCAAAGAGCTCTATATGAACAGCTTCATTTTTATTTGAAGATTTATTTGTTGACGAAGAAACGAAAAAGATTCCAATAATATCTTTTGCTGCTAAGTACTTCGCTCATATTTACGAAATAAGCTTTGTTACTAACTGAATCAAATTATTTGCGCAGTTCTTTACTTAATAACTTTTTTACTTTGCTGGAAAGGAAAAGAAAACGAAAAGTTAAAAAGAAATGTAGTCTCAGATTAAAGGAATGTAAATCTCTATATAAATGTATTTAAAATGCTTATTTTTTCAGTGCTTCTAAACATGCTGTTTTAAAAAGTTATGTATTTGATGGATAAAAAATTAGCGAAATTGAACTATCCATCATTTATATAGCATTTGACAACGATCCAGAATTTCATAAACGAAAATAAATGTAGGCAATCAATCTAAAGTTGTTTATAGCTTGGAATATTTACATAATAAGCAATGCGACATGAATTCTTTATTTTCATACGAAAAAGAAAAAAGTTTCCAAAATGTTATTTGCCCAATTTTATAAAATACATTTATGATAAATTTCTTTACTAAACGATTTGTTGACCAAAACGAACCATTTCTTCTTTGTTCTACTAATCGGGATTAGCGTTTAAGTTTGATTTGAATCATATATAAGGAGTTGTTCGAAAACTTTTTAAGTATTCTGTTTTCGTTTAGTCAAACTATTTCTCCCGAAATTTCTTGCTTGTTATAAATTTCATATGCTATTATTTTTTCTATAATTTATTTAGTTTGTTTATCAGTGAGTTCTAAAATTTTAGCAATTCTGTTCATCTAATAAGTAGCAATATAAATGAGAAAAAAAATGAAATTTCAACTGCTCCAAATTTATTAGATTGATTAAAAGAGTTCATTAAAAGAAAACTATTATAAAATATATCTTGACATAAATATCTGCTCTTAAAGCATTTCCAAGTTTTACTAGCTAGCTAGACAGAGTTTTAAAGGATGCTCTGTCAAATTAATTTAAATGTTTACTGTCACTGTTGGATTAAGTAAATGCTCTATAATTTAACAAAAAGTTCATTACGGAACTGGTCTCATAGCATTACTAGTGCGATTGCGTGCAACTGCAACATAACTAACACAATGTTTAATCGCTCAAATAATTGGTATTAGTGTCAATATTAATTTTCTTGACACTGCTAAATGTTCCGACACATCGTTTATTGCCATAGTCTCTCACATTCGTTATTTAAAGCCATAATGCTTCGGCTTGTTATTTGAAGGCTATTTATATTTGACTTTCTCATTTGCTTCGAAAAATAGCTCATTTCTCGTTAACTTCCTTAGAATATTCATCATATCCTCGTTGTTGGCAAGAATTTATTATCCGACACTCTGTTACAAAGCGAGAGGCTGCTGTTTATCAAAAAGTATATGTTCTGACTTACTAAAATTACAATCGAAATTTTTTAGTGATTTGTATACTTTTTGTTACCTTAAATTTTAATAAAATTATTCTCCTTCATCATTAATTGAATTAGAATTAACTTTTAAAGCAAAATGATCCATGTGATGTTTTCCGTAAGAAACCCATTATGCATATACACAATATACATTGTAATTTAGTAATTAATTTGTCGTAAAGTAAATTATGTAAATCTTTTATCATCCATTATCTTTTATAAGAATGTTATCTATTTTTTTTCATTTATAGATCAATACAAATCAAAAATAATTGAATTGTTCGCCGGAAAATCATTCATTGCCTCTTTCCATACTTTTATCTTTTGTTTAGAATCACTACATCTATATATCAGGCTAATTAAGGTCTTTTTTTTAAAAAAAAATAATGTTATGCAACAGAATGAATAGTGAAGAATGTCTAGTGTTACTTGAAATGAATGATATTTTATTCGAAAGGAGTAATATTCCGTTATTTGTTCTTACATAATAAACAAAATAACATGGTCAATAATTAAAACAATTCTAATTTTAATCCATTAATTTTCATCAAATCATTATTAGATCAGTAAATTAGTCTAACAATGATGAATTTCAATAATATAACATCATTTTCTTGTAAAGTATTCATTTTTTATATCAATAACTTTTTGAAGTTTTTCTCCTTTTATCATGAGTTTGAAACGATATAATATATCTCGGTTACTCTTATCTTCTCAGCTAAACAATTTCTTGCGTTAAATTTAATGTTGACACTTTAAAGATAAGGGTAACCGAGATATCTGTATGTCTGCAACAACTTTCAACAAGCTTCATCCTATAAGACACTTCTGATCAACTTGTATAGAAGCATGACGTAATAAGAAAATTTAATCAAATTCATTTGAATTATTTTATCTCAATTCCTACCTTGATTATTTCTCGATTACCTCTTTTCCATATTTCTTCATTTATAATTTCAAAATGTATTAAAGATTAATGCAAATATGAAATGAACCTTTGTTGTTTACAAATAAAATCTATTCATGATTCAGAAATAGTTGATACTTTTATTAGATTAAAAAAAAAATCATTAAATTCAAATTTCGAAATTAGTTTATAGTCGAAATTGCAGATGTTTTTTTAAGCTTTCAAATGAGCAATATTTTTTAATCCTTTTCTTATATGACTATAAAATTTTTCAAAGGAAAAAGATTATTGTGATTGAGGAAAAATAGAGAAGTTCATAATTTGGGAAGTAGTCAAGAGAGTAAGTAGATGTGAATTGAAAAGTTTGCAATTTAGCGAGCCGAAAACTTTTACTTAGCTAAAAATTGAATAATTCATTTGAAAAAAATGTAAGACATTTTTCAAATCAAATAAATTTTTTTTTTTTCTTTTTTTTCAATTTCATTCTTCAAAAGCAAATGGTTAAGTTTTTTTTCTTTTAATTTTAAAATAAATTCGTGCATATTTTTTTCATTTCTTTTCCCTTTCATCCATGCTTCTTTTTAAAATAAAATATGGAAATAATGAAAAAATATTTTGGAACGGAAAGAGTACGAAGACAATTAATCATAAAAGGCTTTAAATTTTACAAAGTGAATGAAAAAAAACGAAAAGTTTCCTTTTGAACAAAGTTGTGAAAGAGTAAAGTAAAGTAAATTGCCGGTCTAAAAAAAGACTTCAATTTTGCCAAATGCAAATAAATGGTCATAGATCAATTGTATATATTCATACTAATATTTCTTTCTCTCTTCTATATTATATTTTCTTCTCTATTCTATGTTTTGCTTATATTTTTTCCTCTCCTCTGCATTATACTTATATTTCTTTCTCTTTTCTCTGCTATACCTATATATTTCTTTCTCTCACTATATCTCGTTGTCTAACTAGTAGTAATAAGTTAAAGAATTGTTCAAAAACATGTTTGGATTTGTGTACAAGTTTTTAAAATTCATCTAACAGATAGATAACAGCGATGAAAAATTATGTGATTTTTGTTTTGACTAATCACATTTTTTTCAAGTTTATGTTTTTCAAAAATTTCTAGTAAATTGATACTTTTTTTTTTTTTTCAAAAAATTTCAAAGATTAAATAGCCTATAAGTGAGAAATTGAAATAGAAATAATCAGAAAGATTAATGAAATATACTTACTTATTCAAAAAAAATGGAATAATTTATAAATTGGAAACATGAAATAATTGCTAGAAAGTTAAATCTTATAAAATAATTTGACACTAATGACAAGAATCGAGAAAACTAAAGAGCCATATCATTTACATCATTAAAGAAAGGTAAATTGGAAGGCTGATTATCAACTATTCAATTCATTGCAAAATTATCAACTAAGAAGAGAGTTACATACATTAATTAAATCTGAATCTTTTATTGATCAATGAAATTTAGCAATAATTTAGTTCGAAATTCTTATTTGTTCCGTATTTGCTTAAATTAATAGTTTCAGAAAGAAAGTGATAAAAAAATTAAGATTTAAAAAGATTCACTCTATATTATGTAAAACTGTGCAAATTTTACAAATTATTCGAAAAATTTTCAAACAAAACTAGCTTTTTAAATTCAACTTTCTACATACAGTCATTTTATGTGGCTTCGCCCATTTTTACTATTTCCTAATGATCGAGAATGATCAATCGACTAACACATTGATACTATTGATAATTGGAGTTTCACTGCGGTGATTTATTACATTTTCATTGCAATGTAATATGACTTAATGAATGTTCTCATTGATGATTTTGTCTTATCACATTCATAATTCATGATTGCAAAATTCCTCAAGTTAAAATAAATAATGTTAAATGGCAAAAGTTGAGAAAATGCTCCCATAAATCTCCCTTAATTTTTAGTATCATCATCTTTCTTGCAAAATCGCTACAATTTTTTGAACGCAATAATTAATGGATACTTCGCACCACACTACTTAAATTTCCTGAATTTCTTCTACCACTTTTGCGCTAAAAAAAGATCGATAGAAACGATTTACGCTATACTATTACTTCTCTTCATGTTTGATTACATTCGGATAAATTCTCTTTTCAAAACTTTGCTATCAAGAGGTTTCATAGTAAATTTATTTCTTCCTTTTTTTAAATTTGAATATTTTCAGACGAAATGCTTGTCCTCTGGGTGATATCTATTAAATTGTTTGACGAGAAAGCTTATTTAGTGAAGAAGTAAAATAGAAATGTAACAAAATTTGAATTATTCCATAAAAAATTGCAATTCTAAGCAATATAATGTTCGTTATATTTATGACTAACAGAAAATAAACAAATATAAATTAAATGGTCGAATGGAATTATTTTGAAAATTTAGTCCTATAAAACTTGCTTTGTCATTTTAAAACAACTTTCCAACTCTTGTCAGCAAAAACTAAAACATGGATTACGAGGACTCCCGCGCGATGATTTTTCTTTAATTAATACGTTAAAAGTTTTGACCAGGATTAAATTTGAAATTAACAAAATTAATAAGCAATCATCCGAGTCAAATGTTAATTGCTTGCTTTATTTCCAATGCATGGGTCATTTTCATCCATATCATTAACTTCACATAATATCTACGGTTGAATTATTTATTTAAAAATGGCAAATTTTTATTAATTTAACTTATTTGTGCAAAAAATTAATATTCTGTCTCCTTTTGAATATTTTAATTTTCAAAACAGAGTTACAGAAATTTCATTTTTTTCTTTCAAAATTGGAAAGTTTTTCCTATTCTGAGTTATTTCCAATCGCTTTTGATCTAAATAAATTTACTTGAAAGATCATTTGCTCACATGTAAAAAAAGCTTTTTGTCTTAAAGAATTCATTCATCAATGTTTTACGCGTTTCTTGGTCAATTTACTTTGGTTTATACTTTGAGAAAGAAAAAGTACCAAATCTGAAAAACTTTTAGATGAAATCCGTATGCTATTGCAAGATAAGTAGGATTAGAGCAAAAATTAATCACATAAAAGCATTACTAAAATTTTGTAGATTTAGGAAAGAAAGCTATGTATCTACGATTTTTTTTCTTATCTTTTTCGCTGTGATTCTTACTATATTCGTCTAATCTACCAATTTTCCTAAAATTAATTTCAATTTCATTTTTCTGCGACACAGTCACATCTCATTCCAGCAAGGCATCACTTAAAATTCAAATATCATTCCATTTCATTTTCAAGCAAATCTAATTATTTTTATCTAAATGCTCAGAATAAAAAAAGCACTACATCTCCAGTGAGCTCTGTGATTTTCAAACAATAAAAGTCAACTCTTCTCAGTTTTCCTTCTATTTTCCGCCAGAAATTTGCAAAAGACAAAGTTTTTGCTCTTTTTTCTGCAATTTCTGTAGAACAGATTTTTGTTTATTAAGCATAATTAAATCACATGAAGTTCGCTGTTTATTAGCAGAATTTATTGATTTTCTTTTAGTATTGAGTCAAACCGTTATGATACATCAGTTTCGCAGTACTGCAATTACTTGAAGTTAAGAAATTTTTAATACTAAACTATCAGAAGGAAAGCTCGTTGCGTGGAAGTTTAAAAAAATTAGGCGATTATTCACGTAATTTTGTCAAGAAAAGAATTTCTATTTGTGGGTGAATGTGAAGCCAAAGCTGGATCGTCGATAATATATATTTGAGAGTATATGTTTTCATCAAATATGTAATAAACGTCCACTACAGCTGAAGTTTTGAAAAAAATGAAACTTTGAAATTATAGAAATTAAACAATGACCATAATAGTTATGCTTAGTTGAAAGGTAAAGAACAAGCCTGTTTTTAAATCATAATTAAAATCTTCATCCATGTTATAATTGCAATTATGTTTTTATTAAACATAATTACTAAACACTCAGTATAATTAAACTATTCAAAAAAAATGAAGTACTAAAATTTTTTTCGGACTTCCAGATCTATTCTGGAAATTATTTTTATGCCTTGTACGGTAATAATCAAATTAAATCTAAAGCTGCTATTCCTTCTTTAAATATGATACATTAAATCTGAAAGTTTAAAAACCAGAATTTAAATTTTATTACCTGTGTCCTAACATTTCAGAAATGAGCAAATAATATTAGTAACATGGAGTTTTGAATTTCGAAGTGAATGAAATTAATGAATTCATTAAGGACATAGTTGATGTAAGCTATCACAACATAGTATGAATTTCAAGAAATGAAATGCGCATGATGACAAGTGGTTGACTGGGAACTTTTCCGTCTTGGAGCTTTTTAAATTAATTCTCGAAATTCTCGATTGAGGAGACTTTATTCTATTTATTCCGGAATCAAATTATGGAAAAAATAAAATTTTGCAATGTGTTTCTAACTCACAACTTATTTTTTGTGGAGTTTGAAAGTCTTTTTAACTGAATTTGTTTAGCCTAATTTTTTTTTAGCTTTTCACATTTCTCATTAAATTATCATTTAGGATTACAAAAAGTTTGCCGAAGGTTGCAGCAATGCAACCATCTACATCATGGGCATATAATGCCGGTAAATTGATCCAAATAAATGGTCTTGAATACAATCGGGCTGGAACAATGGATGAGTGTATAAAAGCACTCGAACGAAGCTCTTTGCCAACATTTCCGGACAGCAGTAAGAATTTAAAAAATTATCATCCTAATGATTGAGTAAATTAAATATCGTTACTATCTTATTGGATATTTTAATACAATCGTAATTAATCTCAACAGGTAATGGATCGTTATGGTGTAATGCGACTTTCGATACAGTACTCTGTTGGCCAGCAACACCAGCTAATAGCAGTATCACTGTACGCTGTCCACCATTCAAAGGACTTGATTCTGGAAGTTTGTTTTTTTTTTGAATTTAGAGATGGAATCTAGTTCTTATCTATAATATCAGTATTGTTATGCAATGTTTTTAGAAAATATTACCAAATGGTGTCATAGTTCGGGTCGTTGGATGGGACGAGCAGAGGACGATTTCTCGCGTCCACATGGCTGGACAAATTTTACAACGTGTTTTACCCGAGAAGTTGTTGAAATGATGACTAAGCTGACCAACGGATCTCTTGCTGTAAACTTTTAGAAACCTTTTTTTTCGTTACGATAATTTGATTCTTCTTCATACGATAAATTATTGGTATATTGTAGACAGCTCAAGAAGTGGCAAGAAATGCCCGTAAATTAGAATTTGTTGGTCTTGGCCTATCGCTCATTTCTTTGCTCATATCAATCACCATTTTTTCTTACTTCAGGTTTTTCTTTTTCCTTAATTTTAATAATTCGATAAATTACTATATCAGTAATAATTATATATGGACTGTCCTACAAAGTTTTTTTTTTTGGTTCCATAGATAACTGAACTTGTCAGATTTATTAAAAAATATTTCAGGAGGCTGCGGGTATTTAGGAATTTATTGCATTTACAATTAATGATTGCCATATTAATGGTTGTTATTATTCGTCTTATTCTATACATTGATCTTATTTTCACTGATCGCCTTGGACCACATAATCTAGACAACAGTGGTGGAACAACTATTAATACTATGGTATTCATTTTTTTAAAAATTGATTTTATTTTGAACAAATTGAAAAATTAGACGCAGAGGAAAGTTAATTTTCTCCTTGACTTGTTTTATATATTTGATCTAATTTATTGAATAGTTCAGCTTTTGGCCAAGATAAATCTAAGTTTCTTTTTTTTGAAAAGAAAAGCATCATGCATAATTTCTCATAATATCGCCTAATGATCTAATGAATTCTCATTAAAATTCTGACAAAATACAGTTTTCTGCAGTATGATTTTCCTGGTATCATTTTTAATATTATTCAAAACTATAAAATTAAAAATTCATAGGTATTTTTATGCGAAGCGATGTTTTTCATGCTTGAGTACTTCAAAACTGTCGCATTTTGTTGGATGTTTCTTGAAGGATTCTACTTGCATAATAAGCTTGTTTTCACAGTATTTGTGACCGAAGTACGCCTTAGGCGTTATCTTATAGTTGGATACGGTAAGTATTACAGTTTTGACTCTAATAAAGAATATGGTGCTTGGTATTTTGCATTTAGTATTTAGTGATCTATTTAGCTAATTTTAAAAAATTAAGTTTTCAAAATTTCCGGTTAAAATTTATTTAATTGTTAGAGAGTTAACAGGTTTTCCACTGGTGCAGACATTTTTGTGGTTAACAGTAATATTGATGAAAAGACAAGGAAAAGTGAATCGATGCCTTGGATCATATTACCTCGAACCGGAATTCTGGCTCTTGGACGGACCAAGGATGTTCGCATTAGTTGTAAGCCATTTATAAATCTCAAAATCTTTTTTAGACTACCAAATTCTTAATGCGAAATGGTATGACATTCAGGTAAATCGATATTTCCTAAAGTAATATTATATCATTAAAAGAGAAGTATAGCGGAAATATTTCCAGGTTAATTTATTTTTCATATGCAATGTAATTCGTGTCTTATGGACGAAAGTAAGCGAATCACGTAATACGAGTGAGTTAGATAGGATGAAGTAAGTCATTAAATTATTCATTCACATTGATCTACTTGTTAATGTTAATTTCAAAAACTGCCTTAAAAAAATATGATGGAAAATATTTTTTTTGCGTTATTTCATGTTAAAGACCGATTGATCGACCGATCGAAATCAGCGTTCAGTTCTTATTGTTACTTTTAAAAATTGTAACATTTAATCTACTTCAAAACAAACAATTAATAGTTATGTCTTTTGCTTTTTGGAAGATTAAATTGATAATTCTCTAACATTTAGGAAAAGTGTGAAAGCTGCACTGATGCTAATTCCGCTATTAGGTATTCCAAATATTTTGCAAACTATACCCTTCTCTCCAACTAAAGATAATATTGTGGTAAGTTGCTGAGAAATGTCACAACTTATCGAATAGTTTAGATAATTAGAGACAAGATAGAGAAAAAGAATCGAATTTTTTTTAAGGACGTGAATTGAATTGAACTATAAAGTTAAGCACTTTGAAATGAATGAGAAATCAAATTTGTTATTTAATATCATTTTGAGCTAAAAATTCAAAACTTTGCAAAAGTAACGAACAATAAATGTGAATTTTAAAATTTAAGTTCGATTTGATATTCTTTGGTCAGTAATTATGGTAGAGTGATGGATATGTTGGAACTTACAGATAATGAGTGAATCGATATTAGTATAATATTAATTATGTAAAGTGGATATTTTTGTTCAGTTCTGGAATCAAATATGTTTTTCATTTTAGTATTTTGCAATTTGGACATATTGCGCGTCATTCACTTACATGTATCAGGGCTTCATGATTTCAATCATTTATTGCTTTACTAACAAAGAGGTAAGCTTTTTTAATTAAAATTACCATCTGACTTTAAAACATTTCTTATGGAATTCTTTTCAGGTTGATATAATTCTTAGCTAAACTTCATCACTTTTATTTGTTTTATTATGAATGGAAGACTGATCATCCGTACTTATTGCGTTATTAGCGTCTAAAAATGTGAAGCAAATGCTTTATTCACACGTAATTGTTAATTAGTCCTATTTTAGGTCCGAAATGTATTGAAGACTCATTACGGTAGACTAAAACTGCAACATACAAGTAGTGTGAACTTACGCCGTGGGAGTAGAGCGAATGCACTTCGAAATGGAAATTCCATTCGTAGATCAGTGCTTAAACATGAAAGTAGCAAGTTGCTGAAGATACAAAAATTTTCGCTTAAAAGTGGCTCTGAGAAGCATGATACAACTGCATCAGCTCTAATTTCTACAGCTCAGGTTAGTATTTCATTGTACTTCTCCATCAATTCAATCTAAAAATTTTATTGTTCAAAAATTAGCTCATCTTACAGAAATGAATGACGCTGACTTTTTTCGGATTTCGGATTTTTTAAATTATTAACAGTTTTTTTGTCAATAACTGACTCTGATAAAAAATGAAGAAATAACCAAAAGAAGCAAATGAAATTTAAAAGGAATTGACAATTACTAATACATACGATAATTAAGGCATAGTGACAGTGACGGAAAGAAAAAGTGTTTATTGCTACTTACATGAATATCAAAATTTCTCAATCTGGATCATAATTATTACTGTCATTACCTATCCTATGGCTTACTTTTTCAGTCTAAAATAAATCCAAACTTGAACGAAAAGGATAATACTAGTAATGAAGCACTGTCGAAGAAAAGAAAAGAAGAATCGCTAAAATTGTAAGTTTCTGGAAAGTATAATAACTGCAAATGATAACTTACAAACAATTAGAAGAGATAATTAACTAATAATTAAAAGGCAAAATCAATTTCTAGAGATGATTACTTGATGCTTTCATAATTTTGAATTTTCCAATCTCCATAAAAAAATTACACTTCAGAGAATCCTATTTCAAACGCCATATAAATCTTATAAAAACTAATTTTGAATTAGAAATCTTTGAGGATTCGAAAAAAAAAAGTATATATTTATGGTTCCTATTATTGCAAAGTAAGTGGTTGAAATAATTGTTGCAGAATATGAAATCCTTTATTTCGGGATCCACAAATGGATTGATAAAGATTTCTGTTTATCAACAAGTCATCAGATTGGGAAGATGCAGTCTCTCTGTCATTCAAGAAAATGTATTTTCTATGTGTATATGATAATGATAATAGAATCATTCAAAAGCTTCTGTCATTTTTATTTTCTCATTATTATAACTGATACAAGTGACTTACTGTATCAAGATATTGACAAAGTCGGACTTATGATTATCAATAGCAATCATTATTGATCATATTATATCTTGATTGATCCGTTATTTCTTCTATGGTAATTAGATATTAGATATAAATAGATTAATTCAGGATCAAAAGTCCGTCGATGCAAAAAATTTTTTTCTTTTTTGCAAAAATTAAATAACAATAAGTCCTTCTGCGCTTCTAGCATTCTTGTTTGTACTACTGTGTCATAATAATCAATAAAAAATAAACATTTTATTAGATTAAAACGAATGAGTGCATGCACTCATTTATCATTTTACTTTTCGGTTACGATAGCATTTTTAGATCATTAATTGCTTGTTAAGAAGAATGGAAGCAAAGATAATAGAATTGTTGCTCTTGTCATTTGTTTGTTAATTATCCCGACAACTCTTACTAATGAAACATTAATTTTATATTTTTCTACTCATTCACTGATAATATATGTTTAATCCTTTCCGATCTCTCTCGGGTGCGAACTTAACACAATCATAGATTAATCTCATGTAAAGTCCGATAAATGAATGGATGTTGACGTAAGCAGCAGGTTTCTGCGAAGTCTTTTGATTGTACATAAATGAAGCCAATTCTTTCCGAAACTAAATCAAAAAGATTGTTTTGACCAGGTCAAGTTTGATTCAAAAATTGGCGGTCGCTTTAACTTTTATAGACATTTGATCAGATTGCGATTTATTTTTGAAAGCTTTCATTTATGTCACGTTTCATAAAAATAACGATAAAATCTGTGGTATTGACATTGCTTGGCTTTGATTTAAAAGTTCTTAATTCAGTGATTTAAATCTCAGATTTGTAAAGTTATCAGGCGAAATAGACTTAAATTTATAAGTTTTCAGCATTTTTTAGAGCGTAACGAGTTTGAAATTCGAATAATCTTCTAAAGTTTCATTTCATCATCATTATTGTTGAACGTCATAAGCTGATAATTATCCTTTTCCTACTAATTAAGGAAGCAGTAAAAATTCATGTTAATTTGAAATTTTTATGTTTTAAAAAAAGTCAGCAAAATTTATTGCTGACGAAATCTGATTGAAAAGCAGAATATCAGTATTAGTGATAAAGGTTAATTTAGGAGATAGGCAAATTTTGGGTTAAATGAGTTAGTAATAAATAGCCAAATTTATTTGTATCTCAACTCAATGTGCTACATCAATCGATCCTAATAAAAGCCATTCGTTTTCTCTTTTAGAATTGAATACTTGCTTCTCTCGCACTGTGTTCATTGTTTACACTTTCTAAATGGATTTATTTCTCTTCCTGGAACTTACAATTTCAGGACTGAATTAAAACTTATCGTAAAATGGGCGAATCAATAAATAAAACTCATTCTCTTTAATTATATTACGATTTTAATTAATGTTGAAAGTAATTAATTTATAGTTTGCATAGAATTGGAACCATTTTTAGCTCAAATTTAAAACTGAAAAAGCGCGCTTTGTTTAAAAAAATTCATGTTACTGAACGATACTTTTTGATATCTGTGAAGGTAGTCAGCAAATTTCGGGATGTATAAGATATACACTGGTAAAGACAATTAGCTCATCTCATAAATGGATCCAGTTTAGAGATACCCGGGATTTGCTTCAAGTATAAAATCTTTTTTGTCCTTGCTCCTCGCATCTGCGAAGTATTAAACATTTTCAAATGCTACTTTTAAATGTTTTCAAACATGAAAATTAAGTTTTCTATACTGTATATTTACAAATAAGGAATTAGTTTCCACTATTCCATGCATGAGATTGGTTGAGGTGCTCACAGCTACAATCCATAAAAAAAAGCCAGAGCAAGACGACGAATAGCAGATTATTCAGTTGATAAAATTTAAAATTGTTTAAAGTTCTGAAAATGGGCCAATATGTTCACTTTACTGTTATATGGCAGCATTTTCTATTAGACTTTGTTAATTTAGCAATTAATCAGTTCGACGATAAAATGAAATAATTTGGATAATTACCATGGAATTACAGTTTATCTAATTATAAATGAAGAAATGCGTTATGATAAATTTTTGGCAGCTATCACTTCATCACTAACAGTCTAGAAATTTCCTTTCTCAGACTTCATCAATTTACTTATTGTTTATTATTCATTCACATGTAATTTTTACTGCCTTTTAAAATTAAGTATCTTTTGTATTTTCAGCGAATTATTCAAATTACTAATTAATTACTTCAATTTTTTCGAAAATTTCCTTTCAAAATTTTGTTTAATTGAACCGAGTAAACATAATTTCTATGCTTTACATTTAAAGAATATCCTCTCTAATAAACTACATTTCAAATTTTTGTTTTTTTGCAGGAAACTTTAAGATAATCTCGTAAATATCTTTCCACTTTTTTCTGCTACAATTTCACAAAGATATTGCTTACTCTGAAGCAAAGTTCAATGACAATTTCAATTTCAAGCTTTGTAAATATACACATTGTGTGTGCGGGCAGATTTCAAACATTTAAATGTTAGCAAAATTTTAAACCTTCTTTAAACATTATAAGTCTTCTAGTGTAAAAATTCACTCAGCAGCGATCACTTCATTTCCTGCCTCTTCCTTTATCTTTCAATTCTAAACTACCTTGAATAATAAGAAGCAATAGTCGTAAGTAGTTAACAGGAGTAGTAATAGTGGGAATAGTACTGATATTTTACATTTTACAATTTTTCTCACAGTGACTGGAATTGTAATAGTTATAAACTTAATTTATAATAACTGTAAAGTTAATTTTCTTTATAGTTGTAAAAATATTTCTTTAAATGTATGTGATTTCTCTTAGTGTTTCAATGTTTTCTTTTTCATCACAGCAGAAGCATGATTTGGATTATTCTAAAATTTCACTTGGCACTTCACATCCTGCCCCTTCATTTACCTTTCAATCCTTATATTTTTTCATTTCTTCTTTGTTTTTTTGGACTTAAATAGATCAAAGAAAAAATTAATGGTCGATGCTTTACATTATTTCTTCCTCGATTTTTTACACTAAACTGTCAGATTTGGTTAAAGATAACGCTGACAACTGAATTGTTTGAAATTATTAAGTTAACATTCATGTAAAGAAGGCAGATATTGAAGTGGAGAATCCAAAAAAGAAAAAAAAAGAAATTGTGAATAGGATTTTCATATCCAGTACGGAATTTCATTTTTCATGGAACTTCTTTGATCGTAATTATTAATGGCAAACATCAAATATCTTCTTCAATTATAACAGTAATTAATGAATTGCGAGCAATTTAATTAATTCTATGATTCGAAACAAATTTTATGCAAAAAATATCAAATATATGCGGCAATTTTAAATTTAATCTTCAAATACCCATCAGTTGATAAATTTGCAAATGATGCCAATCAATGAAACAAAATATTTTCATAAAACGTTGATCTTTTATGAAAATTTTCACTTTTTTCTTTTAATTTATAGAAGATATTCTTTGGTTTATTTTATACCTTTCTTATTTATTTCGAACAAAGAAAATTTAATTTTAGCGACAAAAAACAATAAGGAAGCAAAAACTACTATGCCTTTACTGGCATGACTCAGCAAGCAGTGAAGCAAATTTTGTTGTTACTAATTATAAAAAACATAAATTACGAATTTCTGAATATAATTAAGAAAACTAGATGAAAGCTATGGTTTTGTATTGAGATTTACATCCGTTGTTATGTTCAAATTTTCATTGGAAATTATTGAGTATAAAAAAAAAAATTTCAGCACGAAGTAAAAGGTATGAGTAGAAAGTTTTCGTGAGCAGAGTTCTCGAAAATATATAAATACTTTGTTATCATCGACACTCACTGGGAAAATTTTTGAAATAAATTATCGTAAAATACTCATTGTGGTTAGCTACAATAAATTGTTGGATTTTTTAATTCTCTGAAATATTCTTCAAAGTAGCAAAAAATATCTAATTCTTAACTTTTTATGAGCTTTAATGCTTGGTTATATTACAATCACCGGCAGCATTTTCTTATTTCCACATCTGTTAGATAATAGTTGTAAATGTTGATTTGGACAAATAAATGGTTCGTCTACGAAAAATCGAAATATTGAAATTTTGCATAAAAAATTTTATGAAATGTCGCATTGTACTTTAGTAATCTAATAATTAAAAGGTTTTTTAGTTGGCAAATTCAGTTTCGAATTCAAATATCACCAACAAATTGAATAAAGGCATTTAATCAAGTAGGCTTTATTTCAGCAAATAACGTCTTGTCTTCCAAAAGCTTCAGATTGACACCAAATAAGATTGGTGCTAGTCCAATAAAAAGATTAGATAAAATAGATAGACCTGAAGTTGTGAGTAAAATTTAAGCAAATTTACGTGTTAGCGGTCTATTTGTTGACAAATGAATTCAAATTACAGTTTCCAATCTAGCCTGATTATCATCTTATCAATTTAAATCATCTTTTTGAATTGCGAAGCCAGTTATCATTCAAAAAATGCGAGAAATCCGCGCATTATAGTTATACTTCCGCCTATAAACCAAATCAAATTATCATTTAGCATGCTTGTCCCGGATATTGCTATATTCTTGTTATAATTATATTGTAGCTTTGAAAATGTTTCGTGAAATGAATTTTCGTTGCAGTAATCAGAATCGCATCCACACAAGTAGCTTACTCCTTTACCACCTAATAAATCATCGTGCACTCGACACTCACTGGCCTGGAAATTGAATTGAATCTGCTTAACAAAAACATTTTTACACTTGTTTAGGATTTAATAATTATTGTAGATTAGAATTTTTGATGAGCCTATTTTTAATTTTTTAATTATATTTTGATTGAGTGAAAAAGATTTTTTTTTCTTCCACTTATCTACGAATACATCTTTGTGTTGTTGCAAAAATTTTCATTGAAAATATTTCATTTAACTTTGCAATTTGTTCATATTCACTACAAATGCTTACTACGTATCTACATTTTTTCTAAATTTTATAATTTGATCTCTTTCCAATGATCTTTTCATTTTTTTCTCTTCTAATTACCAATCAAATTCAATTCAAGTATGCATCAGGGATCAAATCATCATCAATGAAAAAGTGAAATGATCATCATAAAATTCATTTTTAATCGAACATTCTTAAAAAATGATACCAAACATGCTTCCATAATATTTTCCCATGGAGTTCCAATAAAAGAAAGAGCATAAGTTAGCATTTCATCCTGTACATCTTCCGCATCACAAGCCTTCATTTTAAATATATGGCGATTGTCTACAAATATTATTACATTACGATCTTTTATAATCATAGGTTTTATATTTTCTAATCTTTTATAATCTTATAATCTTAACTGTTTTAGATTAGTCATTTCACTGTATGCAATCATGATAGATTAAATTTAAATTTGAGACATTTTTGCAGCATTTACAAACTTATTCCCAAAAGTTTCTTTTAATCCAAAATTATTATTTTAACTTTTTGTTTTTTTTTTTTCTTTTTATTTCATATCTGACAAAGATATTTCATTCTCTGGCAAAAAAGTTGTGATTAGAAAAATCAATTTAGCATCTTACGATGTAATTGGGCTGTGAAGCAGCATGAACCTGATTCACAATCTCTGGTTTCATTAATTTTTGGCGCTGATTTTCCTCTACGAAAATAAATGTGACATTTTATGGCGGTAGTTGTTGATACAATGAATGTAAGAAAAATAAAAGCTGCAAATTGCCATTGAAATAAATTTAACTTTTTTTTTTAAAAGTATTTATTAAAAAGATTCATTTGTTAAGTTTTTCAAAGCCGAATTTTGTAAAAATTTTGTGGCCTTTCAATGTTGAAATTCTCATAAACTATGAAGATTAAATACTCTTTTATCAGGAAAAATTACTACCAGCATACGTTGTACCAACCATTTCGTTTGTTTACAAATAATAAAAATGGGATTTAATTTTTAACATTGCTATATTATTCATAATACTTTCGTATGAATATCTATATTTTTTTTCTACACTTTACTATTTTTTTTTTTGGAATATAATTTTTGAAGAGAGTTGTTGAAAGAAAGAGTTGATATGATATGATCCGATGATTTTTAGCAATCACAAAAAATCAAATCTCGATAAAAGTATCGAGAATGAAAGGAAAAGATTGGATAGCTAATAATTCCCAAGGAAATGCTAAAAATTTTGAAATTAATTTAATTAATATTTTCAATCATATCATTAAAATTAATATTCAACAATAACGATACGCTAATGGATTAATTGGTTAATTCGATTAATCGATAACTCGTTAACTTCCGATTAACTCGATTAATATTGGAATAAATAAATAATGAACAAACCAGAAATTGCATAAATTACCCTTATATAACTATTCCTCAAATTTTTACGGGCCGTACGTTTGTGCATTTTTGAAGCTTTTCGGTGGAGATGGATTCTGGTTAAGAAGGATAAGATATGTAGCAGATGTTGATGGAGGGAAGGGAAGGAGTGATGATTGATCGAGAATATATAAGTAGATTGGAAGAATCTTGTCAATAGACGATTAATCTTGAAACTGTCTTTTTTTTACACTATTATATGCTGCATATTAAATCTCAGAATGATGCTAATTTTCGATAGGAAGTGAAAGATAATTGCTAACGTGCAAGGAATGACAATGAAGATGAGTTGAAATTCCAAAAAAAAAATGGATTGGGCACTTATTTGACACGTACTTGTCTCTTTTGTAAAATTACCTTCTACTATTGGATTCCTATTTAAGATATTTAGGATCTGAGAAATATGATGTTTTTTATCCAAAAATCTTTTAATATTTCATTATTCTCATTTTCTTTTCATTCATCTTTCATTTATTTCCACTTTTTAGCCATTAATTTTGAGATTTTGCTATGAATTATTACAAAGTTTCATAACCCGTGGATCTGCTTGATTCATTTGGATCAGCTTAATTCATTCTTTATCATTCTCATTGTGTTCAGTCATTTTTATTTTGGATTAATGTTCTTCAAGAACCCATTCATATCTTGGTTCCATTTTTTTATATGTATGATTTCATCTTATGGGTACATTCCGTTTCTGTTGACTTTGTTGAAAAATTTACTACAATGGATTGCTTCAGGTATTGTTGTATGATGAGTTGTTCAACATCGTCAGCAACATCTTGCTGTAGTGAGCAACAGCCTATAAAATCGGCTGTCTCAGATGGTACTCTTAATAATCTCCATTTTGTTTGTATTTCTTTTTTCTTTTTTTGAGCTATTAAAATTTTGAGTTTTCAGTAGTGTTGAATAAAAAGGACGTGAGAAAGAGATTGCTAGAATAGTTGAAAGGATAATCTGGTGGGATTTGAGAGGAAAAATTTTTTTATTGTGTAATCGTTTTCATTGTAGAAGAGAAAGATAACGACATATGCAGTCTCAGTTGCCTTGTAACAAACTTCCTTTGTACAACCAGGTAGTTAAATTTTCCTTCGGACTTCGTAAGTAAGATTATTTCATTGCTTGGTTTAATTTTTTTGGCTAGAATTTTGTTTTGGCATTTGCAGTTGTATCACTGGCGAGACTTCACCGCCAGCCTTGAAACCTTTCCTTCGTCCAAGTTTGTTTACCAATGTGCCTCCGACAATACGATTTTATGTCAAAGAATCAAAAGGTTTGCTTTCATTACTTATGTTATATTTTTTTTCTTTTTTTTGAATTCGCAATAATATTCAATTTTAGTCCTTTTCCGAGGCATGCTAGCTTTAAGAAATGTCGCTGCTGAAGTTACTGACTTATTTCAAATAAATTGCTTTTTCATTTACTGTAGTAATTATAAAGAAATAACTTTGAAGACAGGAGCAGTGTGAGACTCTAAATTATGAATATCGAAGTCTGATGTAATTAAAATAAAATAAAACTTTGACAGTGGATTCTATATTCGTTGCAGTTACGAAACCGAGCAAAGCGATCCGCTCAACACTGATGTGGTGTAAAAATAGTCTGTTACCTGTTGTTGTGCGGCAGAGCTTAGCTACAAGCCATTTCACATTAGTTGACGAATCGAGCTTTTGGATTGGTTATTGGGGACGACATTTGAAATCAATTCAATATCGGACCATTCAGCCATATCAGAAGGTGTCATTTCCTTACGTTTTTGTAAGATGAGTAGCAAGACTATTTTGAATTACTGTAATTAGCAGGATTGTGTTTAACTTTATGTTAGTCATTCAACTTTTTTTGACTGGAGTTTTCTTAATCTGCGTGAATTTTTGCCACAACCCGCCTAAATCATTGCTAATAGGTTAATCATTTTCCTGGTGCATTTCACATGGGACGAAAGGATCGTCTCTGGCAACACATAAGTGAAATGATTGCTCTTTGGGGTTCAGATGAATATCATATTATGCCAACGACTTATGTTCTGCCACGGGATATCAAGAAACTGAAGGCTTACCTTCACGGCAACTCCTCCCATGTTGTTATACTCAAACCGGTATGTTTTGCTAAATTTTACATTTTTCTATTACCTCTGTATTTTCGTATCTCCAACAAATTTAATTTTGTAATTTTGCTGATCTGTTACCAAAATGTTCAATAGAAGGTTATGTTTTGTGCTGAGTGGATGAGTTCTATGCTACCTTCGTTGTGGCATTTATATGATAAAATTGTTTTTATTATTTTTAACTCTTCCAAATAATTTTTGTAGCCCGCGTCCGCCCGAGGAACAGGCATCAGTATTGCTAGTAAAATTAAACAAATTCCAGTGAAAACACCACTTGTTGCTCAACAGTAAGTTTTCACTTCGGAAATTTTTTAAATGAAGCTTTAATTCTTCAGAAATCTCTGAGTCACTTAAAAATGTAATTTTCAGTTACATTGATCGGCCACTAATTGTTAATTCGGCAAAATTTGATTTACGTTTATATGTTTATCTGACAAGTCTTGATCCTTTGCGTATATACTTATACAATGATGGCCTCGTTCGATTCGCAAGTATCCCGTAATTTTCTTTGCTTTTCGTGAAGTCTTACAAGTTTTACGAAATTTTAATTTTTTTGCTGCATGAGTTGGATGAAGTAGAATCCATTGAGGAAATCGCTTTTCTTCTTTTTTTTTTTTTTTTTTGGAAATTCAGAGCTGGTGAATTTTGAAATATAGGTGTATATTTACAGATATTCTTCTGCACTTAATTCGATGTCCAACAAATTTATGCATTTAACGAACTATAGTATTAATAAATTAGCACAGTCAGCAGGCGAACGTACAACACCGGTGCCGAAATGGAAATTATCGGATTTTTGGGCACATATATCTGAATATGTAGACGTGAATGTTGTTAAACCAAGGATTACAGATATCATTATCAAAGCTGTTCTTGCGTAAATTTTTCATAATATTTGTTACTGTAAGGGACTTGTGTTGCTTGGTCTTTTGCGTGACATAAAGTTTTGCTAATTAGTTGTCAGAGTTCATTTAACTTGGTTTCAAAAATTAAATGGTACATCTGAGATGATTATACCGTTCATTTAAACAGATATTAAGGCAGCAATTAAAGATAATTTGCTTGATTTTCTCACTTTTTTTTCTATTATAAGTAGTTGCCTCATTTCAGTTGTGAAAGTCATATTCGAGCGCATCAGAAAAAGCACAGTTTGTATACTTTCACAAGTCATGAACTTTATGGAATGGATATTTTACTTGACGATACTCTTAGGCCGTGGCTATTAGAAGTAACATATTTTTGCATATTTTTACTAAAAAATCTTTTAGTCTGAGAAAAGCATCTATAATCATTTAATTTTCAAATATACAAAGTGAATATGATAGTTATATTTCCAAATGTACTAATTTTTAGGTGAATATTTCACCTTCATTACACTGTGCGACACCTACGGACATAGCCGTAAAAACAACGCTTGCAAAGGACGTGCTGAATCTTTGTGGTATTCAGATTCCACCTGACTTGATGTAAGTACGCTTCTAATTTCTTATTCTGAAAATCTTAAATATGTTGGCATGAAGTACTTATTTCTTATTGAGTGTCAAAAATTTTGTTGCAAATTCTATTAAATTTTCAGGAATAGTAATAACACAGTATCAATGGATTATCGCGTGAAATCATTTGACGGTAATAAAAACGACGATGATTTAAAGAAAGAGAAATATCACCTTGAATATTTTAAGAAGAATAGAGTGAGAGATTTATTCGTTTACAATAGCAGCAAATCATGATTCTCAATAGCATTGATCTGGTGGATGGATTAATAATTAAGACCATTTCTTCATCCTTTGTTGTAACAGAAATTATAAGGAGATTTGAATTAGGTTCTTTATACAAGTTTTCAATTTCCAAAATTCAGAGCTATAGCTTTTTTAAATCTTTGGAATCTGAGTACGTTATTCTCAAAAAAACAAGCAGGAAAAATTGCAGAAAATTGACAGAAAAATACTGGATGAACTGACAGGTTGTGATGCACGAATTTTGATTGAATTTGAAGATGAATTAGATCGTTCTGGTAATTTCGATCTCATCTTTCCCACTTCTGAAACGATTGACTACGTGAAGTACTATAACAATCCGTTGACCTATTCAAACCTGCTGTTGGCGCAGTGGCAAGTGGAACAGGAATCACGTGGACGTGAAATTGGCATAAGTATTTTGGAAGATATTTCGAGTAAAAGTGCACATTTTGCTAACACAGGCATTTTTGGAAATGTTAATTTGCACAACTGATGATTATGGCGGTCATTTGACACTTGAAATCTTGATTCCGATTCATTGATTTTGCAAACTTGGATTTTGGACCACTAGTGAACATAGGATTAAAGAAGACTGCATTTATAATATTAAATAACCATGCTGCACTTTAGTATGAGAAATTTCTTTGTCATCATTATGGTTCGTCCGTGAATAGTAAGGAATTTTTGTTATCAAATTAATTTCTTCGTATAGTGCAACTTTCGCTATGTTAATCCATTACATATATCAAGTCTATTAAACATCCTATGCAGGTTGTTGTGTTCAGGCTTTTACGTTGCTCATGTTTTGTTGAAGCTGATCTGACTTTCCATATAAATTTTATGTCTCATGTTTTGATAACAATGTCGAATGTCTTGTTTGATGCCGGAGCACACTGTACGGAATTTATATCACAAAATTTCTTGTTATATATTAGTGTTTGCCTTATAATACATTCTAAAAGTGGAGCATTACTTCTTTTTTCATTTTGAGGATATATTCCGAGATATTGCAGGGAAGAATTTTTGATATTTTTGACGAAAGATAAAATATCTAGGAATGAATTATTCTTGGTAAAATGAAATATTTCTCACCAATAGCTCATAATTATTTATAGGAGCTGTAAGGAATTATGTTTTGAATCAAGCATGATTTGATAAGAGCATACTTTGTTAATTTTAATAGTGTCTTATTTACATTATCGGGTGATCCATTACACCCTACATGTATATCGAAGAGAATCATGTATTTAATTTTACAACACAATTTCTGTAAGATTTTAGAATTTTAGAAAAGAATTTCTCCGATTTGCTCTCGGTAAGAAAATTTTATTTATTCTGTGTATCAGAACTTCCTAATTAAAACTATCAGGTCTTAAAACTTTTCTTTATTCAACCAGCTAGATTTTAGCTCAAATTTTTCACTTAAATGTTTTTATTTAATTGTTCCAACTGCTACCATTCACGTACATAGGGTAGTACGCCTGCAATGCACTTAAAATTTAAATAGTACTGTTTGATATGTTTTAAAATTAAGAATTAAATCAATATTTTATGTTGAGCATGTTGATATGCTGTTTTTTCTTTTCAGCAAATTATTTTAACATGCAAACTATAGTGGCTATATTTTTGTAGAATGTGATATTGTGCGTCTTTCATTGCATTATCTATTTCACAATATCATTCTTTCTTTGTTATATAGTGAAATTTCATTTAATTCAAATTTCGATAGCATTTTAATTGATTCAAATGTTTCAAAATTTGTTTACATTATTAGTTTTTGCTTAACATATTTTCAAATTGTTGGCATATTTTTTCCAACAATGATAAATATTCATTTTTAATAAGTGTCTTTTTGAAATGTTACATCATAAGTAAAATATATGTCTTTGCATTTCATATGGATTCTAAATAATAAACTTCATCATAGTAAGGTCAATGACTGAGCTTTATAAAAACATAACAAGTATTAAATTGGTGTGTTTTTACAACACACTAATTAGTATTAGCTACATCATTCATGCTGTGAAGTTTTTACAACACACTATTGGTATTATTAAGTAGTTAATTGCCTACAAAATGCATTAATACATGAGACCGAACGGAAATTTCGACTATGAACAACTGATGAAAAATACCTAAATCGAAACCACAAATACGATAAATACTTCTCAAGCTAACGTAAATTCGAGACTGCAACTAATCCTGCATCCTTAAATCTAAGAAGCTGAGTTAAAATGTGAAGATGGGGTAGAATCTTTTTTGTTGCTTTCAGTAAAATTCAGCAGAAATATATCACCAATATTCACATGTCCTATATTCAATTCGCAAGAACGAACTCCTAGCCTCCACTCGATTTATATTATTACTATAGCATTCTATAATTCAATAATTAATCTACAATTAAATAAGAATTCGATTAAGCTAACTCGCTCTAAAAATGCAAATGATTTCAACAATATTCCCGCAGATCACTTAGGATAAACTGCACAAATGGCTCCCATGATATGATACAAGTAAAAAACATTACTGAATACAGAAACACCACAAAATATTATTAATCAAGTTTCGGGAATTTGTCTTGACAGATATCGAAAATATACTTCTAGCCGTTATCACGTTAGTTTTCACATTTCCAAAGAATCTTTAAATGATATTAATGATAAATGGCAATTCTCTGAATTCAAGCGACACATAATATGTTTATTATTCATCTCATCTCCTCTAGCTAATTGTGTTTCACATGTGCTACATATATTCCGTGCAAGGTTTTTTCGTACAGAAAAAATGTTGCACGTAAACGTAAGTCAATTTGATTCTTGATTTTTGCATTTTCTTTTAAAATAAACAATATAACGATAATCGATATATTTATAGCAAGAAATTTTGCAAATTTATACAGGAAAGCATATTAAATTAACATCCCTATTTCAATCGATCACCAGTTTATCTCTTCGCCAAAAATAAAACATCTGATTAATAATCCAAGAATTTCCAAGGCATACTATTCGATCATCCAAAATATAGAACCCAGAAAAATATATGTAACAATTTTTAATAGCTGCAATACTGCAATATACCTTGTTTTAAATCAAGTCACATAGTGAATAGTTTTCTTCAAAAGCCCTCATAGAAAGCCCATAACACTCATTCCTCATCTTATCTACTAACAGAGATCGTTTTTAATGATTCAGAATTGATCGGTTATTAGGTAAATTAAGAGCTTGCAGCAAAGTACGCATTCTTTGCGATAGGCTTCCATTTTTCAATAAAGAGTTGACACCAGAGAGCATTTTTTTTAATTCTTCTTCGAACTCAACATTCGAATTCTTCGACAAAGCACGAATTTGTGACAGCACCTGCAATTTAAATTTTTCGAAAATAAGAATTCAAATTAGTGAATTTTTAATTTTTACCCTTGTAATTCCGAATTAACACATTATTTTTCTGGCATTTAGAATTAATAGGTTTTTTCCGAAATCGTTCGAATATTGCATAAACGTAGAATGAAATAAAGGTAAGAACGAATTGGAAAAAATGAAATGCTTAAGTAATATTAGAATTATGGAACCTAATTTAGCGCATTACACATATTTCTAAAAACTTACTTTATTCAGCATTCCAAATATTTCTGCCCATTCTTTTTCATTAGAAGAGGACTCTTCTTCTGATGCGCTCGTTAAAAACAGAGAAAGAATTCCGGAGAATGCTAGCAAGAATTTCTCAGGTGAATACAATGATAACTTTGACTGTTGTGGCTGTGAACCAAGAACACAAAAATCGATCAATGGAACTGTAGGAGTTAAGTTAATCTTTGTACACTGCTTATTATGAATGCTGAACGATGCAACATGAAGAGGTCCAACTGTCGCACATTCTTCTTTCAAGAAAGCTCGCAAGAAAGCATGAATGCCATCTAGTATCAGCTGAAAATTTTAATTTCCAACGCTACTGCAAAACTTTCCAAAAATCAAAAGCGAACTGCGTGAAGTCTAAAAGATTAAAAAATTTTTTATCATGTGCGAGTTATTAAAATGTCGAACAGCCTTATTTTTCAATTCAATTTCATTCTGAACAGTCTAAACGTATCTAAATTAAAGCTGAGTTGTATGATAATACAATTCAATCACCACATATAACCCAGCTTTAATCAAGATCCGTACGGAATCGATTATACGATTGAGATCTACGATAAATTCATTTATAATATACTCTACGCTCCATAATTATCTCTTTATATTTTTCAATTAATTCTTAATCAGTGGATTTATCCTAACGAATGAATGTGTAGAATAAAATGTCTAGAATAAATTGAAAAAAAAAAGTGCTCACTCTGAACAAATTTAAGCGACATGATAAGAAAAATTTCAGGAACCTTTCTGTTAGCTGGAATCCTTTTGCTGTTCAAAAATTCCACGAACGAATCGAATAAATCAGTGTTATTTCGACAAAGACCAGGATACGTTCGCATTAGCAGCGTCAAAATGGTAAGTGCATAGATCCGTACTCCCATCTTGAGATGCATTAAGGCTCGAAGAGTATGAGCTATCAATAGCGTGAAATGAGATGAAATGGTCGAAGCGTTCGTTGTACATAATAATTCAAGAAGAGAACGTAGCTGCGCATGAAATGATGAATCGCTCTTCTAAATAACTTATTACAGTATTTATTTATTAACAAATTTTGAGCAAAAAAATGAAAGAATATCTCGAAATAATCTAAATAGAATATTTAAGGAAAAGTACTCGTTCTTTAAAAAAACTAACATCACATGCAATTAGACGTCCAATAGCTGGTATCAGTGTATGCAAATGTTTCGGCACGAGTTCTGGATGTGAAGAAAGTAATTGCCTTACACCAATTACTGAATCTCTTCTTACATTTATGTTATAATGTCCAAGTTGACGGCATAATTCACTCAGTGATAAGCCACGATGTGATAAGCAACCGTCATCACTTTTCGTTAATTGTTCGACGAGTATAACCTGGAAAACTTAATATTTTTACTGAACTTATGTTATATAGAATTATTCAATGGCGATATAGTAATACGCCAATCAAATACTTCCCATTTTCTCCAAATACTAGAAAAACAGACTTTCTTGGATTGGATTCGAGTGTCAGTAGTGGTTGTTTTCTTTAACTTCTTTCCAACTTTCAGCTTAGCTTTGAAGAAATCTTTCTTCTTTTTGGCCATAGCATCAACAAACCTTAAATGAAATGATCAATAAAAAATCATTAGCGTTATGCTTGAGAGAGAAAAACTCCTCGCCATATTAATACTTTCAGTACTACATCGATCGTAAGAGTAATTTGTTGCAAATCGTACGAATAAGTTATTGTTCGCAACAACTGTTAACCTAAAATGCACTGACATTTATAACTTGCGTAAGATTTGTATTTTCTGAGTTACCAAGAGAAAAAAAATCAGTGGGATAGCTAAAGTTTTTGAGAAGATATTGACAACAGAGCTAAACGGATATTGGTGTCCTATCGAAAAAATGCCATAAAAACTGAACTATTTTATCTTTATATAAACAAAACAATGCACATAAAACAGCAATAAAGCAATTGGACATGAAAGATTTTGAGAAATCACTTGAAGAAAACGTTTGCATACATCATTGGTGAGCATAATTAAGCAATAAATAATCTCCGCTATTGCATTCACATCCCATTTCAAAAATTAAGAAATGCATCGAAAATGAAATTTAATCCGATTTCATTCCACAGAAATTATATCACTAACAATAAGATGTATAATCGGCAATGAGAAAGAAAAATTCATGTAAAATTCACTTCTGACAAAGCCATTCTCACCGCTATTAAATCTTTGCTGCCTGGGTTCTCAGTAATTAAATGTTTTAATTTCTTCATGTATGTATCGATGTTTTGTGAGGTTGGATATTCTCCTGCAAAATTAAAGAAATGCGATATTGGACGTATAGAATAATTACCAGAACTCAAACTATTTCAATTCTTTGGCACGAATTTTCGTAAAAATTATATTTTTGAAGAAATTCGATATCTATTTCGTCTAAAGTGTCTCACTACAAGTAATCAGAATTTACCATCAACAGAAACATATGCAAGAGCATCGATCAATAACTTTGTCCATCGCTGTTTTATTTTTGTAGACCAGTGTATTGCTTCAGGTTGCTGCCCGTTTATCAATTTCACTCTCTCTGACAGCCTACAAAATTAAGACTTCTAAAGTCTCGTTATATGATATGAAAATTAATAAAAGACCGTCCACATCAACATAATGCTATTTCAGTCTTTAGTATAATAGCCTATCAGTCTGATCCAAACTCATTTTACATAATGGAAGTTTTGTTTCACCAAATTTTTCATTATATACAACACTATAATCTTAACTTGGTTAAATACCATTTTTTAAATCTATCGCCATATAAAGATCTTTGCATAACATTTTATCATTTAATAAGAAAAAAGAACACATTTAGTAATGACTTTAAGTGAAATATATTATAAACCCACTTTGCGATGTCCGCTTTGAGGAGATCTTTTTCTTCTTGGAGAGCACTCACCATTTTTCGCAACTTTTTGCATTTACTTTCCTGGCCTAAAAAGAAAATTGATTTGAAAACAATTTAACTGACGTATATGAAAGAAATACGACATGACAGTTTGAGAAATATTAAATGCATAACGCGTATACATATTAAATAATGATAATTGATCATAGCAGTGCAATTAATGAATAAATAAAATATTAACCAAATATTCAGTAAAACTTAACTGTGACTATGATTTCAATCATTTTCCAACAAACGGTTAAATGATTTGACACATATGTCTTAAACTACGATTTAAAATTTAGTCGAAAGTTTTGAATCATACTTTTATTGTAAGCAAGAAATTCCTTGCTGAATATTGGGATATCATCAGCAACAGCTATTTCATTTTTGTCTTCTCCCTAAAAAATAAAATTCGTTTTGATAATCAATGAAAATACTCCCAAAATCCGAACTATTCCGAAAAACAAAAAAAAATGCTTGTAGGAAACCAAGCAAATTAACCAAAAATTTACTTTATCAACGGGCTTCACATCGCTTTTACGACTTTTCAATTCCAGCATTCTTTGTTTCCTCAATCCTTCCTTTTTGGCTAAAATTCAATTCACTTTCAAACCAAAAATTGATCACAAATACTACAGTGATTTGAAGTAATTTTTACGACAATGATTCACCTCAATTTGCTAAAACACCCGAAAAATGAAAACAGTCAACTTTTTTGATACTAAATCTCTTGTTCATTGTACTATCCTTCTCGAATAAATGACATTATAGAACTAGTATTTTACAACGGGTGTTTTGTCCACAAAATTATGAAATCATATTTAGTATCCCGAACTAAGCCATTCTTCACAAAATACTCAGATAATTCTGGTGAAGAAATATGGATCAAAATTTAAAGTATAGAAAATAAAATAACTAAACCAAAGAGAATGCATAAAATAGTAAAAGTTAAATGAGAGAAATAAAAATGAAATAGAGCTCTGGATATGATCATTTTTTACTTGCTATGAAGGAATATACTGAATGTTTCAAATGATGTCTAAAGAAAAGTTTAGAAAAAATCAGCGAACCTTGGAATTGATTATAAGCTTCCGTTTTTTTATATTCTTCCATGGCTTTCTGATAATCTGCATGTTCCTTAGCTGATCTGTCGAAATACAACTGAGAAAAAGCAAAATAACAAGTGAACTTAGTTCTGTTGAAACCTGGCAATTTAACTAAATCAAGTCTTGTTTTCTGATCTCAAAACTTTTCCAAAAATTTTAGCAGTAAAACATGTATGTTACAAACAGTGTAATAAAATGCAACATGGAATCTCAATTTACAAATCGCAGCTTTTTAAAAAAAATTTTTTTTTTTTACAATCACTAAAAGAAATTAATAATTTTAAATATAAATGTAGCAAATGTTTTAAATTGATATTTTTCTCGATATTTCAATGAAATTATCATTGTTTCCTAGTAAACATTATGAATACTAATGCTACTTTAAATTGGTTCTTTTCTTCGGACAACACTAACAAGTGTTAACACTTCAAAAAGTTCATTCATCCTAAACTTTTTTAACAAATCATTGTCTAACCTTCTTTTGGTCATCCGGTAAAATTTTCCATTGCTTTCCAATGTCTGCAAGAAAACTACGTCGACGCAATGTTTCATGGCTACCAGAATCCACTAATTCCTTTCTTCGAGCACTACAGTTAAAAGTTTTCTTTTCTTTTTATGAACTTATTTTTAAAAATTTTTATATATCTGTCAATATGTGCAACATTACTTTCAACAATATACACTCGCCTACAATTCTTGAACTCCAACACAGATACATTCATTGTATAAATGAATGGAAAAAAAAAAGCTAACATACTTAACGAAGTGAACATATGCGGTACGTGGTCGTTTTGGAGCATTTTCATCAATATAAACAATTCTCTTTTTCTGGCGTTTATTTTTTAATGACTTATGCACCGTTGCAGACATTTAGACTTTTAAGTGCTAAAAAATGCAAAGTATTAACAAGTAGTTGTTATACTAAGAATTATATTTGACGATAGCGATGTACATTATTGTGAACATTTAGAACAACTTTTACGTGAATGTTTATGTACACAAATATAAAGATCGAAACAGACCATATGGTAGAAATCAATTCAAAGAAATGAAACGAACTAATATTAAATTAAAAAAATTAAAAGCCTATAAGTATCCCATTCTAAATTAAAATTTTTGTAACTCTTAAAGATATTGCGGCCACCACTGAAAATTTCAAATCTCCTCCGAAATTATAGAACAATATTTGAAAAAGGAATGATTTTAATATTCAATAGAATGTTGAATACCTATACAAAGGCAACAGGTAATTCAGGTAGTTGTTGTATGAATTGAATTAGCACGAAATAACTAATTAGAGATCTGAAATCCTGAAATCCCATAATGAGAAAGATTTCGACAGAACATACGGTATTAAAACAGATTAGGAAGTGAAAAGGCACAGGACATTACTGCTTCACTGTGACATTTACGATTCTGTCATATTCATTGATCCTTTAGTTAATCATTATAATGCTTAAAAAATTAAACTTTACTCTTCAATTTAGGAATAAGTCTATGCATGCATGAATATCAAATTTACGCGTTAAATGTGTATATGATTAAATGGAACAGAAATTGATAGGCTTTAGAATTCAATGATTTCTAGCCAAATTTTTATTTTAGTTTATTTATTTGCACGAAAAGACATATACGTTCTTCATTTATGTGAACTTATGCATATAAATGATATAAATGTTTTGTGCACAACAAAGTATTTTCAATTGAATTCAAAAATACAACAATGAGAAATAAATATTTGATAAGGAGGAAAAAAAATGAAATGATCATGAATAGGACACATTATTCCAGGAGATTTATGTAAAGCGATTCACATCAAATATATCTATCACTTTACAATGACAAGTTGTACCACAATTTGACCTAATTGTTTTAATAGTCAAAACAGGAAAGGCCTCGTATGAACTACAACATTTAATCTTATAAAATGATTCCTTTAATATATACACAACAACAAGTATATAGAAAAAGCAACATTCTGAAAATAATAAAGGGAAAGGCATGCTGATTTGTAAACATACAAAGATAACGCGTATCATGCATTTGGAAAGGAAATGGAATTTCTGATATGATGGAACTGCTAAGATAAAAGAAGGTATAAAAGAAAATTGCACAGAATTTCAATTTTTCAAAGCTAGAATTGAATTCGAGATTTTTCATATTTTCAAAACTTTCAAAGTTTTTCGCAATGAACAATTTTGAAATTCTATCAAAAAATATTAAGCTAGAAAAATTTCGTGAAATAAAAACAGAGTGAAATTAATGAAGCATTCAATAAAAGTGGAATAAATAAGGACCCGTTTGTTATTGGTACATGAATAATTATTTTTGAAATAAAATCTTTACAAAAATTTGTAATTATCACCTAAAAAATAAAATAAAAAATAACAATGTACAAATGAAGTTTACACGTTTCAAGAATGGATTCAGTGCTACGACTAATAAAAACGATTGTATAGACTATTCGATTATTAATTAGTTATGGAAACTATCATGGCATACATACAATGTCACAATAAGAACAATCCCTTGTTGAACAAAATTTTTAAATTAAATAGAATTGCTAAATAGCAGAATGGCACGGAATAAGAACAGCACTCAGACGAATAATGAAGTGATATTTAAGATTCAGAATTGTTATGTTCCAAAGAAGAAAAATACTAAAAATAAATAATCAGAAAAAGGTGTTTCACCAGATATTCATGGTTTTTCATTTTCTGTTGACAATACCGATGTTTCACCTGCCTGCAAACAAATAAATTCAAATTTCGATCTAGATTTTCCTCAAAATTTTCAATAATTGAGCGATGAGTTAAATATCACCGTAATAAAGCAACTACGTCGAGTACACCTAATCATCTTAGACTTACTTTATAATTTCAAGCATTCCAAAATTTTTAATGGTTTGTTAGACAGCCAACAATCCTAACTGTTTGGATTTAACTGATCCGAAGTAATGTCTTTGCAGCTTCTATGAAAATTCTAAATAATGCTCTCCAAAGTCTATACTCATAAATCATTCTTGATCAACTGAATTAAGCATTAAAACCAAAATAAGTGAATAATAAAATAAAATCATGCAACACCAAGAAAACAGAGTTTATGAGAGACCTGTACAAGTAATGTAGGCTGTCCTTTCCTCCGTATCCGATATTGCACTGGATGTTGTGATGTGCCAGAAGCAGATATTGCTAACATATGCTCTTCAGATGCACGCGAACGCTGCCGTTCCATTGCAGCACGACCTACAAACAAAAATATCGCAAACATAAATTCATAATCAATAAAATATTGTGAATAACTTTCTTTAGAAGACTGCTCCCTATTTTGGTCTTGATTAATTTAGTATTACAAAGTTTTGATTACCAGCACGAGTACGTGGCGTTCGCCTTGGCGTCCTTCGTTCCGCTCCTTCCAAATATCCCGCTTCTAATATTTTTTCAATCTCATCCACAACACCCAAATCTTGTTTTCCTGAAATTGAAACATTTTTAAGTAACAACAAAATTTGAATAGAAACTCATGATCATCAAAAAAGTCCACAATAGAATCCGAGTTCTACCTGCTACCCTTTTACATAGCAACAACAATCATCATTACAGAACAAAGTAAAATCCAGCTTCACAAAAATTTGCCATTTTGAATAAGCTCAGAACTCCAGATCCTCAGCGTAAAATTAAATATACTGGACACATGATTTCTGTCGACGATTGCCATATATCCAGCAATGATTTACTGGCTCTTGATATGTTTAATCTTGATATATTTCACAAGATATGTTTAACCTAGCAGTCAAGGGTAATGTATTGCTTGGATGACAATATCATATTCATTTATAGTTCTCTTCCAACATTAAAATTGTTATAATACAAAACCTGTTTTCAGGATCCCTTCGATTGCAACAGTGCGATTCAGTGGAGATGCTGCAACTCCTGGTTGGAGAGGCTTCAATGGTAATCTTTTCTTCCTTTGCTTTTCACGTTCTTTCACTTCACGCAGTTTTTCCATGCCATGAATTACTTTCTAAATGCATAAAATACAAAACAGAAAGCGCATATTATTAATCCAATTCATTTGTTACTGATCGAAATTCAGAATTTTCAGAATTCATGTTCAGTGATTTTATTTTTTTAATCTGTTCAGTTCTGAAATTGCCTAGATTTTCATTACAGAGTCCCACACTTACTTCATAATCTTCCTTGAACAATTTCAAGTCATTAAAAAATGTTTCCATGCTGTATTTTTTTGGATCAAACGAATAATACTTCCTCAAAGATTCCCACTTTGCATTCATTGTGTTGTGCATCTGCAAATCACTTTTTTCTTATAAATTAGAGTTTAATAATATTAGAGTTTACTGAGATAGAACCTTTACTAATGTTCGAATATCCGACTCACTCCTTTAACACCTACAACTTCCAGTCATTTGAACCAACTAACTTTTTCTATGATTTCGCATTCTGCTTTCGCCTTTGATAAAAATGGACCCATTTTTTCAGCAAACAAATCGTTCCCTGCTTGCTTGACAAATGTGTTAAGCTGATTCTCAAGCTGTAAAACGAAGCATATAGTTGATTAACACATAATAATACCAATATGAAGTTTTCTCGATAGGAACTTCAAACTACGAGATATAGTGTCAATTCAGTATTGAATAAATTGTCAAATGTTAACTAGAATTATTTGAGAATATTAAAGATTGCATGGAAAATTACCCTACTGAGAGCATTTTTGAAAGCCGTAACGCCTTTCGCCACTTCATCTGCATTAACACGTGAAGCTTTATCAACATGAAGGAATTCATTTTTCGGAAAGTTTGCATATAAACCATTTGCTTCAGTATACATACAACTTACGAGATAGTGTAAAAGTGATTCGCTGTTGTTGACATCTTTGGTTCCACTTAACTATAATCAAAATTGTATAGGCCAAAAATTAGAAATCATTAAGACACGATCTTTCACTATCGGTTAAGACATATTCGAAGCATTCCATAATATTCCTAACCATTGCAAAATGAGCATTTTATACCTTTTTCAGTACACTCATTTCGAATCCAAATATGTCTTTATATGTTTTCGACGAATGTCCCATATAGTTCCCAACCAAAAGAACCATTTCTAAAAACATCTTGAAGCCAGTTGACATTCGAATTTCATCGCATGCCTCTATCACAGCCGATATAGTCTGAAGTAGTCATAACTAACACATTTTTGTTAATAACAAAAAAAAAGGTTTAGCAGAAAAAAAATCAAATATGATATACAAAGAAAGGTCAAATCAACATAAACATGTCGAATTTGTATGGAAAATAATCTTAATTAAAGTATTATACGATATTACAAATATACAAACCGGTTTCAAATCGTTAAGGGTTTTATCAAATTCGAACATGAAAATCATAGAATCCAATCTTGTTGGCAAATCTTTTATTGAAGCCAGTGTTGCAGCAAACTAGAAAATGTAAGTTAAACAAAAAAAGGTTTCAAGCATCAAAAAAGCTGAAGTTGGGAAACCTCTTAGTTTTTAAAACGAAATATCTATTCTAAATTACCTGTTCGCCTTCCGGCATCTCATTGAATTTGTTGCGAGCTAAATCCTGAAGTTTCGTCAACGCGTCAGATGGTGGCAAAGCGTTTCTCAACTGCTGCATTGTTCCCGAAGATATCACTCGATCATCAATTTCTAACAATATTCGTTTCCATTCTTCCAGTGGGATCTTCTGCGACCCTTGCAGGATGGCTTAAAAATGAAATTCATATGCGACAGTTTAGAAAATGTTTCAATTTCACAAAAATTCTATAAACTCTTAAAAATGCGGGAAATTGACTTTAAAATACCAAGAGTTTGAAGGATCTTTTCGTCTTGTATCACCAACGGTTTTCGGATTTTCTTCTTCGGCAAACTCTTGCTGCTTGTTGTTGGATCAGACTCACTTTGTCGACTAGAAATAAACCAATTGTGCAAGTAATTTTAGATCATTACAACTTCTTCACGCTGTGATTAGCATATAAAATTTTCACTTCACAAATTTCACGAACTGATATCATCATCTTTCATTTGTGAATATCAGTATTCTAGTAAAATGAATTATTTACTACAGTGGAACGAGAAATATATCTGAACTATTAGTGAGTAAGATACAGTAGAGAAACGGTTCTCAAAATCCTTATCGCTAATGACAGGCTGAAATATTTTACTTGGCTGCGAATTTTTTCTTTAATGTTTCAAACAATCGCTCATTTGCAAATTTCTCTTCTGCCGTCTGCGCCCAAAAAGAGTCCTTACTAATTTCCTTGGGTTTGATCTGAAAAAATTTGCATAAGAAAATAAAAACCAGTCATGTTTTTTATAAATTAGAGAGTATCTGAAAAACCTACCGTTGCCGAATTCCAAGGAATTTTTTTCATCGCCACATTAACTTCACGATGTGGTTTTTTCTTCAGATATTCTGGTAGTTCGGGGCTTACCACTTTATTCAAAAGCCCAGATGGTGACCCAGGCGAGCCTTTTCCGCCTAGAAATGGTGGTGGCGGTGGTGGTGGTGGTGGAGGACAGTGTCCTGCAATTAAATGGCGAAAAATATTTCTAAAACTTTCAAGAGAAAAATTTGTTTTCCAAAAAAATTTTTTTTTGAATGTTAAAATAAATTTACCAGATGATAATAATGATGGAGGTAAAGGTGGAGGTGGAGGTGGTGGTGGAGGAGCACTTTGATGGTTAAGTACTGGAGGTATTAGAGAAGAACTTTCTATTACAGCAGGTAACTTGTCATTTGCTGTTTCAGCATAGGTTTCTGGTGGCGGTAAACGGCTTGTCGGTGAAGGAAGCGGTACACTTGGATCTTTTAGCTGAAAAACAAAAAACATTACTTGGAATTTAGTATGAGGTCGGAGAAAATCTTAAGTATGGTAGATGACGATTCACAAAAACCTTACATGTTTTCTGAGTTGCTCTGTCTCATTTGCAAATTCCTCCATCCTCTTGTAATATTGACTCAATTTGGCTAGCGCTTCATTTTTTGCTTGTGTGGCCGTTTCGATACGTTTATTCGCTTGCCTCCCTTCTTCGCTGTCTTCCAAGGTATCTCAAAATAATTCACCAATTCAACCAAGAATTATATGATGAAATGTGAGCAATAAACATGTTTTCTGAATCCGGAAGGTAAGTTGAAGATTTACCAATTTAAAAACATTCACATGTATAAAAAAGTTTACTAACCGAGAAAATGAGTGACATCTTGAGTAAATTCGAATTTACCGCGAAAATCAGGATCTACACATGTTTTCGGCAGAACGATTTCCGAGATGCAATTTTCAATTAGCCGAAAATATTGTGTCCTATGAAATAATATAAAACATTTATTTCGACAATAAGTAAAACGTTTACAATTTAACCCAAGAACTTATTAAACCTTATGTTCGTGTCGTCGGTTACCAGAAGAAGGTGTTGCAGAATGCTCAAAAATGGTCCTTCAGCTCTAGTATTCTTCACACCAGCTAGCAAAATGCTGTAACAACAGTCCGACTCTTCGTATTCTCCTTTTCTAAAATACTGTTAAACGATTTAAATATTATATACTCATAAAAAATGAATACTGGCAATACAAGACTCCTCCAATTAATAGCACAAAAGAAAATCATATGTAATAAATTGAAAAAAATCACTGAATTTTTGTTACCCTTCGAAATAATGCAAATAAAAATTTACGACGCTGCAATAATAACGAACATTTGTTCAAATCGATTTACAAGTTCAGCAAAGTCAGCTTCTTTGATTCGGCAGAAATTATCGTACTGTTTTTTGACTGCTTCCAAAGTACAGCTTTCCAAAAACTAAAGATCCATGTGAGCACAAAATACACTTTCTGGTGTTCTAATGTACGTGACATTGTAATGAATGTGAAATAACTTCAAGATATTATTTTTTATCATAGATAATCAACATTGCTGAAGGAATGAAGTAATAGGTGAGTATAAGTTTTAAAAGATGATAAGCCATTGAAATGTAATTAAAATTAACTGAAACTTACTTGAACACAATCATACATGCCAGCACGCATGAATTCACTTCGCCAATGCATCCGAATTTGCCAGGCAGCTTCAGCGGATGCACGACCTTCCTCTGTTGTTGTATCGTCCGGCTCCGGAACGTCCAGCATTACATTTACCAATGTCATGGCTTTTTTCTAAAACGGCTATTAGTCCATATAGAACTTTTAGTTCTAGATTCTTGCAATTACTTTGTAGGAAAAACAATCCAATAAAAAAAAAGACCATCCAGTTTTAAAGACTTATCCGAATCAAATTACAACTAACCACTACATCAAGACGGTTTGATTTGTTCAGACAGTTAACAATGCAGCGAAACCTCTCGCATTTTCGTAATCGAGCTTCTTCAGTTAAGGCTTGCAAGAGCGTTTCACGTCTACAATTCCAGATTATGATCTACATTATAATTAAAATGAATGATATATTTTTTCGAATTTGATTTTAAAAGTGATAGCAAGACGGAAGTGAAATGAGCAAAAAGAATATTTCTTTTGTTTGTTCAATATAGAATTAGTTTTAATTTTTCAAAAACAACTTACCCTCTTAGCTCAAATTTATCATCATTAACAAAAGCCACAACACCCAAGAGACTCACTGTAACAAATTTCAGTGAATCCCAATGATCCAAGGATGGCTTGCAGGAAGCCATAGACAATACTTTAACCAAACATGAAAACATTTTCGATTGACGTCTGAAGCACATTTCCATCCCAGGCTTAAATCAACAATCAAAATTAATTTCATTTGATAAGGGAAATAATGAAATTCAATTTATCAAGGTAATTCAATAGATCCAACTAATTTGAAATTTTAATCCAACGTTTTGATAAGATTCATGTATTTTCCTGTATTGTTTTCGGATGCTAATAAAATAAATCTATCATATTTTAAAATAAGCACTAACCCATGTGTTAACAACAGATTTCAAACATTTGACGCTATCATGAAGTTGTAAAGCATATTCTTCCTCCCGTTCAGAATTTTCTGACTGCCGGAGGAATTCGATGAGATTATACATTATATGGAATAACAACTGAAGACCACCTTGATTGCCGAACTATAAAAATACGTAAAAAAAACGAGCGACGAATCAAATAAAAAATTAAACTTTAGTTATCATAATGTCTTGACTTTTACAACCTACACCCGCTAGTTTGCTTTTTTCTAAGTCTACATTTTTGACAAGACGCTCACTTGAAATAACAAACAACAAGATCTCAATTTCTTCATCAGATCATACCAAGATGTGAAGTTAAAGCTGGAATATCATTCATTATTAGATTATAATTTGTTGTAAAAATACCGAATCATACTTCTTTAATCCAATCCACTTTTTGAACGCTAAGCTGAACTTTTAAATCTTTTAACACATCTTTCATTAATCTACTCTCTTCACCCGAAACCAGCATCCTTTCAATGCGTCGAATCAGATCAATTGGTCGCTGAAAATTTTTTAACAGACTATTTTATAAATTTGAAAGATGTGTTAAAATTTGAAGAATTTTTCAAAAATTTGAAAGATTAAATAAATTTAAAATGCCAATTTGTAATGTGTTTGTTGTAGCGTCTTTAGTCCACTATTATTACAATGCAAAATAGAGTGAAACTTGAACAGTTGAAGAAAAAAACCTTGGAATTCTCTTGAGTAGCCATATTAAGTCTTTGAGATTGACAAACCATTTGTCGTTTCTTTTCCATATCGTTGTCTGCCAATAAGGCACGAAATTTCTCATCTTTTATATTCATTTGCTTCTAAAATTCAACTAAAAATTAACTTTTATATGAGTGATACATAATCTAAATTTCTCTTATCCTCAAACTTTCAAAATGAACTTTCAAAGAAATTCGAACAAGTTTCTATCGAATTTTTATTATTCAAAAAAGCTTCTGAAAGCATTGATGAAAACTTATTCATTTAGTTAAAAATATCTCTTACAAGTAATTCAGCAAATGCGGCATTAATTTGATCATCGTTCATCCGATTAACCTCATAACAATTAGATTCTATCATCGCTCTACTTGTTTCCGGTAAACTTGCACAATCTGTTTCTGGCTAAAACTTCATGTTAGTAATTTTTTCAGGAAGTTAAGAAATTAAATAACATTAATAATGATAGACCATTTTTTTTTGATTATTAAAGAGTGAAAAAAAAAAATCATACCAAAAGTTTGATTAAAAATTAAAATGGAAATAGAAGATGAGATGTTTTTAAGAAAAAAAAAAAAAGGTTAAAATTTAAGTATTGAAAATTTCTAATGCAATAATGAAAAAAAAAATACAGCTAAAGAATAAACATAATAAACATATTCCAATCCGTAGAAATTCAAAATTTCAAAGTGGTTTCTCACAAAAAAAGTTTTCATATTTAAGATTTAAATTTGAAATATCCCGCTCAATTGTTAATTGCAGTGAGGACAAGTGTCGCATATTATGAATAAGACAACAACATCTTCACATCTTGCATTGTTATTGCAATATGTCAAACTTTCTCTAATTACTTTTCAGCTTTTTTCTCTTACTTTCTCTTAAAAATACATTCTGCTCAATAATATTGATAAAATGCATTGAACAAAAATTATGAATTTAAATTGTAAAAAAATTTAAACTTTTTTAATTTTAAATTACAAAAAAAAACTTTTGAAATTATAAAATTTATCCGAACATATTTGATATGAAATTAAATAGAAAAAAACATAAACTTTGTTCAATTCAAATTAATTTGATATAATAAATTTAATGAACAATTAAACGAACTAATGATCGAATGGATAAATTGGAGAAGATATGATGTTGATGGCCATTTTCGGGCCTGAAACTTCGTAAGCTTCCACTATCTTTTCCTTTGTACTTCTTTGATCCAAACATAATCGAATCGATCTGTAATAATTTAGCATTTGCAATGGGAAATAAAAATTATTTTATCATATTTGCATAAGGAAATTATTAAATCTAAAAATCTCTTCAATTTTTGTCTAAAAATTTTAAACAAAAATTTGACCTTTGACCTCTCATTAGTTATGCTATTAATATCAATCATTTCTTTATCCAAAAAATGAGGAAATCAAATGAAGCTAATCATTTATCTTAATCACATCTATCTATTTGTACGCTCCACAAGATAAAATTACCTCATCGCCACCACCAATGGTAACAATTTTGTTTCTTCGGTTTTCAAAAATGGAAGTCAGATGTGACCTTTAACCCTTAACCTTTCTACCTATATGATCGAACTCTTAGGAAGTACTCCACTTTAGAGCCAAATAATAGATAGATCTAGGAGTTCTGTATTTGAAATTGGGAATAAAAATGAATCTTTCTTCCATCCTCACCACTCTCTGCCCTCTCTCTATCTCTCTTCCTGATTGGTAAAAAACACCGATACATAGAAAATAGTAATGTAATGAAGAATAGGAAGGTCACATAGGATACCCTTACAATGGATACTTTCTTCCTCTAAACTGTACATGGATACACATATGTCCGTCTATCCATGGGATGATGATAATAGGCATTGCTAAATCTCGGTTGATTTCCCTCTCTCTCTCTCTCTCTCTCTCTCTCTCTCTTTCTCTCTCTTTCTAAAATTACAAGTGAAATATTAATTCATGAAGCACTGAATACTAGTATCATTAGTATCACGGTGCTATCAGTACTTGAAGTATCACTAGTATCACGATGCTATCAGTACTTGAAGTATCATTAGTATCACGATGCTATCAGTACTTGAAGTATCATTAGTATCACGGTGCTATCAGTACTTGAAGTATCACTAGTATCACGGT